>JALIZH010017938.1:0-14517 GCA_030522465.1 Rhipicephalus appendiculatus
TAAAAGCCGGCGCGCTCCAACGATGTTCAGTTGTTGATCGACGGCCGACGCTCTGTTCGCCGCTATCAGTGCCAGCGTATATTGTTGTAATCCTACTTTCCGTTTACCGGCCACAAGTTCGGCCTAATAAACAGTTTCATCTTGGACTCCTAGCCTGCTGCCTTCGTCGACGTCACGACCACGTGACAATATGAATTAGGGAACAAACACAGGTAGGCGATGTTCTAGTTGATATCACGCGAAAGAAATGGCCCTGTGTCAGCCCCCGTAATAAGCCAGAAAGACAACTGCATGGTGAGTAGTTAGAGCTACGGAATGGTTACCAAAGGATGAGAAACATAGCTGAGGGCGTCAGCGAGCTTGGTAGAGTGAAGAAGTAAGAAATCCACGCATCTCCACGAAGTCAATCATGACGAGCGGACGAAGCACCTGGGGATCGTTCGGTGTCCGTATAATGTAAGTTGAGTAACATAAAGTGTATATAGAAATGTAAATTTATTTCGCCTTCCAGTCGTCTTAGGCAATTGAGGGAGAATTTAGAAAATTGCTGGAGTGGAGGATATGCCTCGAAAGTGAATCCAAGAACCCGCCATCTTACCGGTGGCAAGATTCCATTTTAATGTGGCTAATTTGTTGGGAGATCTGTAGTGCTCGGCGTGTGCCTTTGTGTCACAGGTTTCCTTGAGAAGCCTCAACATCAGGCACATTTTAGTAGAGATCAACTAATCAATACTCTTCTAGATAGGTTACTTTCGGCGGGAACAGCGATCTCTTGCCTAATAATTAGCCTATGTCAACGTCGCAGTCTATTCTAAAACCTTTTTTAGGGGCCGTGCCGTGCGCACAGACACCAAACGCATGGACAAGCCTCTTCCCTAGGGTGCTTCGCCCCTAATGATCGCCGCCCCAGCCCTCCGTACAGATGGTTAACCAGCGAAGCTGAAACGTATGGCCACAGGCGGTTCCAGACGTCGCAGCCGAAGCCAAAGTGCCGCTCTAAAAACTCCCGCCGAAAGCGGGCGCCTGGCCCGGCGAACGCCTTCCCGCCATTGCCATGTACGCTGCACTGCCTGCAACGCCGCTTCATCGGCTCGCCGTTGTCGCTTGCCTTCAGCTCGGAAGGCCGCCGGATTCTCGGTGCGCAGTTGCTACTTGCGCTTCGCCACCCGTGCCTGTTCTTGTGCCCGGACTGCTGCATCGGCCCGGGGAACATGAATTCTCTCACGAATCAGCTGTCGGCGCTGTTCTTGGAAAGTTGTCTGCTGTTCGGGCGTTCGTACGATCCGTGCCCTGCCCATGTGGAAGTTGTAAGTTGAAACTGCTGCGCATGGGATCGGCGGCACGGCTGCGAAGGGATGAACGACGTCACTGACGACGCAGCCAATGGAACGCGTGCTTGGATACGACGCTGAGAACGGCGTCACTAGCGGCGCTGCCAATGGCGCGCGCGCTTGGGTGCGACGTAGAGAACGACGTAACTGACGGCGCAGCCAATAGACACCATTATCGAAACTTGTGGCGAACGGTTTTCGTTTATCCTAGCCATATAAAGCTTTCGTTGTAAAGGTTTGCAGTCGTAAAATGGAATCAGCTCGTGGAAGATATTGAACAGGAGATCATTTGGAAGCGCCTCTGGCCAAAAGTGGACACAGAATAGGCTGAGAATGAGTGTGATAAATGAAAGGTTAAGAAGCACGCGGCTGTAACCCTTTATAGAACACCCGTAAAGGTGCATAGTACTGAGTACAGATGTCTTGGCAAGCTCACATATAGGCAGCCGCATTGAGATACGCATGTTTTCGAAGAAGCGCAGCCATGGGAAGCAAATGAGTTGGTTTACGACAACGAAAAAAGAAACAAGGCATCCCATGACGTGGCAACTAAAATCTCGTCTCTACCGTTACGCATAAAGCATACTTAATTCTTTTTATAGCGCAGCTCTTGTGCAGCCGTTCATGGGCTTCGTATCGTGTGTTGTAACGATGGTGTAAAAGACATTTATCTTAAATTGTGGTTGTGCACGAGCGAACCATGGACACAAAGAAGGAATGAGAGATAAGGAATGCAGAGCGCGAGTACACTCTAACACAGAATCACGGTGTAAGAATATTCACATGTTGACACTGCGCGCGCCTGAGCGGCGACAGTATGTTCGGTCGCCCGGGGGCACTCTGCCATGAGCCGTTAAATGGCGCCGCAGCCAACGGACTCAGAGAAGCGGTGCTGGCGACTTGAAATTCCTCTGTTTCTGGAACATTTTCGCTCGTAGTGGTGTGAGTAACACTCAAAGCGCGAAGGAAATTTCTTATTTCAGATAAAAATGAAAAGTGTACCAGGTTTACGAATTCGATCAGATGAAAATGCCTCGTGCAGGGTGTGAATGTTGTGAAGACGGATCGATCGGGCAGCACTCAAAGTCCATCAAGATCCGCTTGCGCGCACTTGTAGTTACGTCTCTTCAAGGCATTGATCCAAACATAATAATAATAATAATAATAATAATAATAATAATAATAATAATAATAATAATAATAATAATAATAATAATTTAAAAGAAAACTTTAGCCAGCGGACCATCCCTCCATCGAAGTATTTCCCAGCAACGGCCGCCGCATTTCGGTGGGGGGCGAAATGCAAAGAACACCCGTGTGCTTGCATGTACTACGTGCATGTTAAACAACCCAGGGTGGTCTAAATTAGTCAGGAGCCCTCCAAAACAACGTCCCTCGCACTCAAATCATGGTGTTAGAGCGTAAACCCTCAGCAATTATTAATATCCTTCTATTGGGATAATAATAGAGGGGTATTATCTGAAATATTTCTATATATCATTATATAGTGTTACATTGTTAACATCAATGCGACAACATTCAACATTGATGCGTCACATCGATGTCGCCGACTTCCTGACGACATCGTTTGGGCGCTTGCACAGGAGGTTCTTTCTTCCGGGGTGCCTTTTAGATGCGAAGCATCTTATGCTCGGGGCTATGTCCGTCCCTCCCTCCCGCGTCCCGCGTACGGCCACTTTCATGAAGTAGGGAAGCACCCACTATGCGAACCAGAACACTGTACTACAAAAGGCCGTCAACCACCACTACAGTCACCAGAGTCATGGCCGAGAGCACAGAGAGGCCAATGGCTAGGTAGGTGGTGTCTGTCGCCCAGGTTGACTCCATTTCTTGATCTTGCTTGCATGTGCTTGCATGTGCTTGTCCGTCCCTCCTTCCCGCGTCCCACACTCCCTCTCTCTCGTCTCCTACGCCCCCCCCCCTTTACTCTCCTCTAGGAATCCTATACTCTACGGAGCGTCGCCCGCGTCCCGTTGACTCCATTCCTTGATCTTGCTTGCATGTGCTTACGGGGGGCTTTGTCCGTCCCTCCTTCCCACGTCCCACAATCCCACACCTCATGCGCGTCTCCTCCTTCTCTCCTACGCTCCCCCCTTCCTCTCCTCTAGGAATGCTCTACTCTACGGAGAGGCGCGCACGACAGGTGGTGAGACAGCTGCATACTCCGCTGGGGGGCGCCACGGTAGTTCCGCGGTATGAAAATGACGGAGCGCGCGCGCCTCATTCTCTCTCCTGTGCAGCGCCGCGATGAGCGACCGGGCCGCTGGCGCGAATCGGGAGCGGCGACGTTTCTCCCGCTCAAGCCAGCCATCACCCCGGCAAAATGTCACCTGACGCTGTCTTCTGAAAAAACGCATTTCCCCTATCTCATATATGGATCGTTTTTGAAGTTGATTTGACTTCAGGATAGGGGAAACATATCAATACTGATCACCAGTATGACTCAAATCTGAACGCTGATTCTGAAATATAGATATCTTGTTACACCGTCATGTTTCAACATATAGTAACCCATGGGGTGCCTCACGAGAAAAAAATGCTTGAAACTATTCCCGTCTCTGTAACTTACCAGAGCAAAGTGTTTTAATCGCAATAGGCAAGTAAATAATGCGAGTACCATTTCGCAAAGTCATAAACATTTTATTCCTCGTGACACCGCGGGCCGCACGCGAGACATCCGCGGGCCGCGTGTTTGAGACCCCTGTCGTATAATGACACGGTGTCTAAAAACGAAAAATGTGTCTTTCTGGTGCTCTGGAGCTTGGCGTGTTTTGTGCTGTTGCTGATTTTATGTATATTATTCCAATTCTAATTGCATATAGCGAACAAGATGGTACCCAAGGTTATGCGGCACCTAGTAGGTAAGTGGCCCTGCAAAAATGAAACGCTTTCGTTAAATCGGTAAACTCTACAAAGTATACCATTAACATCAGCATGCGGCAGAAAGAAAATGATTGCCTTCCAATTTTTGTAATAGATGTACAATCTTCTGTCAATACACTATATCAGTAAAAATCTTCTGTCAATACACTACTATATCAGTAAATATATATAGGTCAAGCTTGTTATGTCTGTTGTTTCACACAGTTGCGGCAAACGAGTTAGATATGTAGAATAAGTCACTTCTCTGTTAGTAATATTAAGGAATACGGTGATGGAAAAAAGATACATTGCAACTAGCTCAATTTAAAATTTAGTTTTTTAGGCACTACAACTTCAGAAATTTACCTTTTTGCTTGAATTTGTCATAGCAATTTGCAAGCCTACAGTCGCTTGCCGTGAGGTATCTCACTTTTTTCCCAGCCCTGATTCAACACTACCGGAAGAAGATGAAGGACCGTTGTATCTGACGCCTTACATTAATAAGGAGAAATACGACATAGCGAAGAATAAAAGTAAAGTTCAACTTTTCCAGTATCTGGCTAATACGACGGCGTACTCTGGATTTATAACCGTGAACGAAACGTCCAACAGCAGTCTCTTCTTCCTCTTTGTCGTGGGCGAGGTAAATATCTTCTAGTCTCGAATACAGAGAATCAGTGTGGTCTACTGCATGCCAGAGCATAATATCGATCAGCTTTAGGTATTTTTATTTGTTGAGTTGCTTGACAACACCTCTACACCTACAATAAAATTTACCATCTGAAACAAAACCAAGCAGTTAAGACTAAAAACCAATCACAATTCAAATTCAAAGTAATTTGTTTGCTTTAGAAACAAAGATGGGTTTCAACAGGTAGAAATAAACTAAGGCATAAGAGTCCTATAACAGGCGTAAGGTACCTCAGACAGGCTTAGCGATGTTTTGACAGGTTAGCCTATTTCTAAGGCTAATGCATCATCTCGTTGCGAGGTGACCTTGAGAGAAACACGGCTGGGGAGTGAAGTGGCACAAAAACCCACATGACCTTTGAGTAAGCAGCATGTGGAGAAAACAACGGCTTTTCCTGACGTCACACATCGCTGCAATCAGTTATGGCATGACGTCACAATGGCGATGTCACGGCACCACATGGCAGCACCGCTTGATGTTAGGTGGCCCGAGCCCGGGGGGTAGTGAAGCACCACGTGAGGCGCAGAAAGCTTTTGGGTAAAAGGGAAGAAATATGCAATCGATCAAGACCGGCAAGGTAGTTTAATGCGTGTCTCTTACGGCTTGCGAAAAAAATATGGCAGCTTCGCACTAGTGGTGCCAAGCCTGAAGAAAGAGTGCAGCTGGATGGCCTTCCTGATTTCTCTGTATTGTTATCTTTCATTTTCTTTCTTTATATTTCTTGTATCTATTTTTTGTATCTGTTTCTTTCTATTTCTTCCTTTCTCTCTTTATCTATTTCTTTCTTGGTCTAGCTCTTTCCATCCTTCTGTCTCTTTCTCCTTTCTCTCTCTCTATTTATCCCTTTCTCTTTCTATCTCTGTCACTCTCTTTCTTTCACTCTCTTTCCTTGTTCCACTCTATTTCTCTCTGTATTTCTCTTTCTGTCTTGCTCTATATTTTTTCATCTCTTTTCCATACCTGTTTCTTTCTCTTTCTCCCCATGTTTTTCTCTCTTTCTCTCTCTCTCTCCTTTTCTCTTCCTCAAATTTCTCTTCCTACCTCTTTCTCTCTCTCACGCGTCTCACGTGCTCCACTTCACCGAGCCGAGTTTTCATTTAACGCTCAAACCTGCTGTACACGGTAGTGGGGCTTGCCCAATTGCTGCGGAGCATGCCCACCCGAGGAGTTTTGAACGATTAAGCACAAGTTACCGATAGTTTAAACAGCTTCGCCGTTAAAAGGCTGCTCCCCGATTGTAGAACTTTATGCTTTACCAAATGTACGGCAGCATTTCATTTTCAAGTGTTGCAGAAAGTGTAACACGCTGCCGAGCTTTTGTCAAAGGCGGCATTATCATTCTTAGTGTGTTCGATTTGAAGATTTAGTAGTGTGGACTCTAAGCGGTGGCGCCGTTAGGTGTTGCCTATTTGGAAAAGAAGTTAAAAGGAAATGAGGGCGGTAAGTTTCTTTCTTGATAGAAAACCACCATGGCCAGCGACATCAGCGACTCACCTATATATAATAGCCCATGTTTGAAACCCACTACTAGAGCGCTGTATTCAGAAGATTCCTAAAGCTTGTGGACACATTATACTGAGGAATGCGTCTTGGAAGTTAGTCGAACGGCTAGTTAATCGCCGCACGCATCACGTCACGACCATTGCAGACCTTCAACATTTCTCACCTTACTATTTGCAGATGTAGCACAGTATTAGTTCACGCAATAGTTTGTCTATCTCTTTATGGTAACATCCCGGAAATATTATAGACACATAACTCCACTAAAACATTTTTAATAATTCGTAGTAGCCAAGCCTTTCTTACAGGTGACGATGACGAATCATTCAGCCGTACGAAGGTGGTACTGCGTCAGACAAGTGTAGCTTAATTGTTTTTCTTGCATGACAGCGGTCTTAAACTGCTTAACAAAACACCACTGTCATCTTTGAACACATGCTGTTTAGATATAAATACTTGATGCCATAAATGAAGCCAAAAATATTTGTACTGTACCTATTTTGGCCCCCGAAAATAAGATTACCTTTAACCCTTTGCGCATGTTTTCAGGAAAACAGGACTGACGAACCAGTGCTGCTTTGGACAATGGGTGGGCCAGGATTGTCTGCTCTGTTTGGAGCATTCCTGGAAAAATGGCCCTATCGCCTGTCCTAATGATCCCACAAAAAACTTATCATTAAGAGATAATACGTTGCAAAAGAACATGAGTATCATATACCTTGACGCACCGCTCGGGGCCGGTTACAGTTTTACGACTGATCCACTGGGCTACTCGAAAAGCCTAAACGACATAACCAACGACATTATGAAGTTTCTCGACCAATTTTACCGCCTATTTTGGGAATACAAAAAGCGGCCCTTCTACGTTGCCGGAGAGTCTTACGCAGGTGCGTACATATCTTCATTATACTCGCAGCAAATATGACCACCAGAACGCTGTTAGCATCTTTCGTCTCTGTAACTGCTTACTTGACAGGCTATGCCGATACTTCTACTAGGCGCCTATTCTCGTGAGGCAATGCATGCTTGTAAAGCGAACAAGTAATGTATCGAGACGTGTGAATAGTGTGCTTAAACAGATGCTAAATCTGAAAACACAGGAACCTCCCCATTCGCCTACCCCATGCCAGGGTTCTGCGTACGATGAACGGCGGTGCTGATGCCCCCACCCGCTCCGCTTCCCTGCACACCGCTCTCGATAGATCGAACACCGCTTCGATTGACCCTTTTGAAATACGCGCCTGAGGAACCAATAAATAGCAAGTGTGCGGGCGAAACACCAGAGAGCCGTACGTGCCATCTCCTGAGTGTGTAAAAAGGAGCCTTGTGGTTTCAAAGATCACCATCCAGTTTCAGCGCTAGAACACAAGGGTCGTTGCTTTCGCTCTATGTGTGCGTGATGAAGGCCAGAAATGCGCAACCGTGAAATCTGGGGATGCGTCGAAAACGGGCCGTTTGAAAACTGGAAATTCTCGAACTTAGTATATCCCCCCCCCCCCCCCTCTTCACGCTCTCAAAATGTCCATCACTAATATTTCTGGGTAGAACCTTGCCCCATGTTTAATATACTTCAAGTAGAACTTTTTGTTGGGCTGGTTGGTGCATGTTTAACGGAAGAAATAAGGAGACTACGAGACGAGCACAAGAATTGACATGGGCGAACGCCTACTGACTGATTTTTATTCGAAGAAAAGGGGAATACATATAGGATCACATTTTGACAGCGCTAATCACACGTTGTACTTACAAGCGCTAAAAGTTGTACGTGATGATGTATCTTTAACAAAAAATGAATATGTGATCTTTGAAACGTGGTGTATATGACCAAAGTAACATGGACATGAATGAATGAATGAATGAATGAATGAATGAATGAATGAATGAATGAAGGAATGAATGAATGAATAAACTTTATTTAAAGTCGGGCAGTTTCCCTCGGGCGAGGCGGGGGGAAGAGGGGATTGACCCTTGTTCCGTCAAAAAGAAATATTGTAATGAATACAGCAACATAATCTACAAGATAACACGGTACAACCCATTAAAAGAACATTTTTTTCGTTGGTATCCCAAGTAATGCGAGGAGTCGATTCAACCAAGTGCTTCTAAAAAAGGACACTTCACATTCGTACAACATCTTTGACGGTTCGCTGACGCAGTCCAGGCCCTTTCTTTTGATAAAGAAGTCTTCTTTGAGCTCGCGTGCGACGTTGTCTCGACTCTTATCCAGAACTAAGCTTTCTTTTAAACGAGGAACGCATCCGCACGCTTTAAAATGGATGGCTAGACCCGGTCCCTTCGTCAAGTGAACGCTCATGCTCTCTCAGCCGTTCGTTTAAACAACGCCCAGTTTGTCCTATTTATATCTTATTGCATGTGAGCGGGATCTGATAAACCACATTCTCCTTGCACGTGACAAATGTTCTTGCGTGCTAGGTTCCGCAGGTCATCTTGCTTTCTTTGCGGTTGTTAATCCGAGGGCAAAAGGAAGCAAGTTTAAAAATTAGCAGTGGCTTAGCTCGGCTATGCCAGGATATACGTAGCTTGAGCTACGGACGGACAGACGGACAGACAGACAGACAGACAGACAGACAGACAGACAGACAGACAGACGGACGGACGGACTAGCGAGTGAGCTCACGCGAGTCAAGCGCCAGCCCGCTAGTGACACGTCACTCCAGGAGCTTCCAGGCCTTCTCCGGCGCGCCAGCTGTGCGCCGTGCTACTTCACTGGTCCTCGGGCATGCGCAGCACGGCTCTCAATAAGCTACGCAAAACTGCTCAACCTCGGCCAGTGTAGATCACGCTACAAAAGGGGGTGAAAACACTACCAGAATTTCCACTTATTTGCGATTTTTTAAATGCGAATGCATTTCATAGTCGGGCTATGTCAGGCATCCGGCGTTGGCGTTGGCGTTGTCCGCGGAGGAGGAGGAGGAGGATAGGTTGAGGAGGTGTGCGCGCCGGCAGGTGTTAGATGTGAAGCATCTTATGGCGAAGCTTAATCCGGTGGTGGTGGTGTACGGCGTGACCGCCCTTACTGCGCATGCGCAAACCCTTTCAAAAAAAAAAAAATAAAGATAAAAAAACCTCCTCTCTCCCTCTCTCTCTCCCCTAGGCATCCCTCCCCGCGGCAACCACACCCCTCACTGCGCATGCGCCTCCCCTCCTCTCTCCCCTGCTACGCTCCCCCCCCTCTCTCCTCTAGGCATCCCTGCCCGCGCCGTCCACACTCCCACTGCGCATGCGCGTCCCACCTCTCTTCTTCTCTCCTACGCTCCCCCCTCTCTTCTCTAGGCATCTCTGCCCGCAGCGTCCACACTCCCCCCCCACTGCGCATGCGCACCCCACCTCTCTCTCCTCTCCTACGCTCCCCCCTCTCCCTCTCTCGCCTGGCGACGCCGACACAGGCAGCGTCTGCTAGCGAGTTTCTTGGTTGAAAAAACCGACTGCTCGCGCTGCACAACCGTTCACTGGCCACCCCGTATATATGGCAATGAATCTTGACCTCCAAGGTGGTGCCGGTGGGAAATTTCTCCTGTGCGTTGTTGAACAATAAAAATTCGCAGCGTGCGCGTTAACTAAAAGTGGTCTGCGGCGGAGCTCGGCGGAGCTATATATGAAAAAAAAAAATTAAAAAAAATAAATAAAAAAATTAAGAAAACAAGAAAAAAGCAAAAAAAAAAAAAGGCGCTGCGCCGTGCTCCCGACCGGGCTGCAGAAATTAGGCGCCTTTTCCTTCTTCAAACCACAACCACCATATATAAATGGAGTGAAGCGCGCGCGAAATGCATTCGCATTTCCTCACGATTTCCCCTTCGGGGAGGTGGGGGCTTTTTTTTCAGGTTGTGCGCCGTGCGGTGAGAGTAGGGTAGGTCGAACCCTCCTGTATTCTTCTGGTGTGCTTTTTCTTGTTTTTTTTTACCTTCAATTTTCTGGAGCAGGGACTCCACTAATGCTGTTAGCACTGTGTGTGGATAGCCTGCCTTTTGTAGTCGTACAATCTGGTGTTGAAAACTGCTTTGCATGCAATGCTCACAAGATTTCTAGATAGCAGATTCAATGCCGCTGTGGCAATGCCTCTTTTTGCGGTCTTAGAGTGCGCTGACTGATAAGACAACAGCTATTTTTGGGCTCGGTGGTTATACATTCAGTGCACCTCTTCTTTTTCCAACGAGAGCTCTAGGTCTAAAAAATCGTAGCTTGTAATCCATGTCACTTCTTGTGTTCGTCTCGTTGTCGCCTTATTTATTCCGTTGAATATACTTCCCGGGAAAGATTGTATTCATTACCATGTTTTTCTTCCGCGTTACAAAACCGAGCGCAATACCATTTTATGTCCTGTAAAAATTACTCAAGAGAACATTACACACCCGCTACGATCAATTGCCTCAAAAACGCTACTTGTGGCGATAGCTCCCACTGTTTACGGGCTGTTTTCTTTCTGATATGCTCATCCCACTTTGGAAAAAAATACCTACAGATATCAGAAAAGTCAGTCATAAAACTTATTCACATTTTCATCGCTCATAGTTTGAATACGCTATAGGCTTCCAAAGCAACGGGAATATCCTCGTCGCTCCTTTCGCCCTAACACTGCCGTCCCCGCTTCCGCGCACGCTCAGAGCTCTCCTATTGCACGTGCGGTGTGTCAGAATGATACTACTGCTGACTAGCAGTGCTCCGTGCCGAATGAAGAGCGCATGCGCGCACGTGTCCTTGCCGCCGCCGCTTCCAAATCCGGCGACAAACGATCATCGCCGGCAGCGCATATTCCCAGTAACGTATAGCTCGGCCGCGCGAGCGTCGCGCCCAAACTCGAGCTTGGTTTCCCTATAGGTTTGTATTGTTGCCATTTTTTCTTCACGCGCTTTCGCGTTCATACTAGAGGAATAGCACAGGGCCCCTCCTTGAAACTCCTACAAGTGTTAGGGGGTCCCTCCCTTAAATGATATCTGATCCATAGTCCTTCATGCAGTAAATGACTTGTGGGGCTCCAATTACAGTTGAAATTTTATGTCGATGCTTGGTTACCATAAATAATTTGTGAATTTGTGAACTTGTACTTAGCAAATCACTGAGTTTTTAAAGGAAAATGCAATCCCACCATTGCTTCGCAACGCTACTTCAGGCAAGTACAAAACACTACTGAAAGTGAAAGGTCATGAAAAAGTCTCAAGCTCTATGTTTTCTTTTATTTTCAGCTAGGTACTCTGTTTCTGTGGCCAACAGGATGATAAACAGCAAAAAATCAGGAGTTACCGCCCTTGAAAGGAGTAATAGGCGGCAACGGATTCCTTGGTCCGATACTTGACATAGCCGATTCGAGTGAATTTATGTATCACCTATCTATGGTCAACAAAAACGGTTGCGACGCCTTTGCGGGTCAATTTAATCTAATGAGGAAGGAGTCGAATTTGACGATTATCCCATACATGCTTAGTCGAACTCTGTTCATTGGTAACCCACCTACCTTGTTCGAAAACGTGACATTATACAATGATTACTTGAGCCCTCTGTACACAGAGAGGCTTTTATCTATGCAGGTGTGCTTTGGGCTTATAAATTCTTCAGCCGTTAGGAGTGCTCTGCATATTGGCCAAACTCTCACTTTCCAGTATAACAATGAACTAATGCTTTACAGCCTTGCTGCAGACTACATTACAAACATTAACGATACTGTTGCAAAAGTGCTAGAGGACACCTCGGTACTGTTTTACACAGGTCAGTTAGACCCACTTTTCCCATCAGTGAACCAGCGGTCCTATCTGTCAAAGTTGCAGTGGCGAGATTCTGCAAAATATAACGCGGCCCAACGTGTTACATGGAAGCCCCCTACTTGGCAACCAGTTGATGGATTCGCTGGGTACCTGAAACAAACTGACACGTTGACGGACGCCGTCATTGTGGGGATGAGTCACTACGGAGCTATCGAAAAACCGAATGAAGCGTATTTCTTGATGATGGAATTCATCACGAACACCTCTACTTCTAAAAATGAACATTCACAACAACAATAAAATAATTAACAAGTTACGTTTGAGACGAAATAAACGAATTAATTTCCATGAAAGTGTGGAGAGCGATTACTGTACCTGATATCAACCGAACATTAACCTGTGGAACCTCCTTTTGGTTATTGTCGGTCCCTTAGAGTGGAGGAATAATTGTGACGATTTCCTTATTGCCCTTTATTGAGACACTTATGTTGTTATCCACCCACTTGCATTTACACTGTAGAGAGAGAGAGAGATGGGGATGCGGAAAGGCAGGGAGGTTAACCGGAAATCAAATATCTGGTTGGCTACCCTGCACTGGGGAAGGGGGTAAGGGGAGACAGAAAAGTAAGGAAGAGAGGAATGAGAGAGGGAGGGAAGCAGAAACACACACACAAACACAGGAGTGTCACAAGCATTCAACGAGGCGGGTCGCTCGCAGGAACTTCAACAGCGCCTTCGTCGCTTTCAGGCGCGAAGCTCGATCTCCCCGGCATTTCAATATCGACTTCTCAGAAAGAGGCTCGTCGTCGAGTCGCGCAAACACTGCTGCGAGGGACTGTCTCTGAGAGCTGTAGTGAGGGCACTGACATAAAACATGTGCAATGGTTTCATCAGTGCCGCAATGTTCACATGCAGCACTGTCTGTCCATCCGATGCGGCAAGCAAAGGCGTTCGTAAACGACACCCCAAGCCACATGCGGCAGAGAACGGTCGTCTCAGATCGGGGTAGGCCAGATGGAACTTCAAGTCGTAGACATGGATCCAGGCTGTGAAGACGGGTGTGGAGAAAACCGGGCGTGTTCCACATAGACCTTGCGACATCATGCGCGAGCATATTAATCTTTGCTGCTGCGTCGCTTCTTGATAGTGGAATAGGTTCCATCTCGCCATTTTCATGAGCATTCTTAGCTGCGTCGTCGGCATGCTCATTACCAATGATGCCGCAGTGACCTGGTAACCATTGAAGAGTTACGTCGTGCCCCCCTTGTCTATTAGCTGATGGTATAGCTGTCGTATTTCCAGCACCAATTGGTCTTGAGGCCCACGACGTAGAGCAGTTCGAAGGCACTGCAAAGCTGGTTTCGAATCTGTAAAAATAGTGCACTTTAGTGGAACTTCTCTGTCGATCCTGCGGAGTGCGCTGCGGAGTGCCGCGAGCTCCGCGGCTGTCGATGTCGTCTTGTGTGACGTTCGAAACTGGATGGTTTCGGCCTTTGCTGGGAAGATCACGGCTCCTGCAGATCCTCCAACAGTTGTCGAGCCGTCCGTGTAAAGTTTAATATGGTCTTTGTATACTTCGTGCAGCATGAGCAGAGTCAACTGCTTCAGAGCTGGCGACGAGAGTTCCGCCTTCTTGCGGATCCCTGGCACTGTCAAGCGCAGTTTTGGTCGGCCCAAACACCAAGGGGGTGTCAGGATGCGTTCCGGAGGCGTGTGGTCTGTTGGAAGGAAGTCACGATAAGCCAGTATTCTTTTACAGAAGGGGGCACTCGGTCGGTCTTCTGGAAGTGAAGCGAGGTGGTGGGCAGGGGCGCGAGCAAGGTGCCTAATATGCGCTCTAAGCGCCTCCAGAGTAATATGCACTGTGGCCGGATGATCTTTGGCGATTGCGATGGTCTCCGCTGTTGATGTGCAGCGTGGCAATCCAAGACAAATTCTGGAGTGCCTGGCCCCTGGGCGTTTTCGATTGTGCGTACACTGGTTCTGCAGGCGTTCGTCAAAACTGGCAAGCTGTACCGCAGGTACCCCAGAAACAGCGTCCTGTATAACTGCAACATCGCGTGCACTGACGTGCCCCATGTTTTTCCACCAAGGAACTTGAAAAGTTGTGCTGTGGCTGTTAGGCGCTTCTTTAGAGTGGCGACATGGGGACTCCAGCAGAGATTTCGATCGATGGTGACCCCCCAAGAACCTGTGTGTCCTTGCATAGCAGACATTTTGTCCATTGATGGTGATGGGGTATGACGTCATTGCCTTCCGCGTGAACGCAACCAGCGCTGATTTCTCAGGAGAAATCTCAAGGTTTTGTTCTCTGAGGTACGCCGATATAGAATTCGCTGCTTTCTGAGCCTCGCACATACCTGAGGACGTGTTACTCCTGACGTCCAAACACAAA
>JALIZH010017939.1:0-15381 GCA_030522465.1 Rhipicephalus appendiculatus
CGCATTAAGGGTGGTCACGCGGCACACCACCACCACCATCGGATTAAGTTTCGCCATAAGATGCTTCACATCTAAAGCTCTGGCCGGAATCAGGTCACCGCGCGTTGTATTCGCCTCGTGTGCCACCTATGGCGGCGCTGCGAACGGCGCTCCGGTGACGCAAGAGCGGTTTCGGCTTTTGTCGTCTGCTACGCTCTGGCTAAAACAGCAGCATTTTCGTTATAGTTCGCTCGCGTCGCACGGCGTTCCTCGACTACTAGATGCATTTTCTTCTAATGGCATTTCTTGAGATGACTGCTAGCATTACAGGAGTTTAAGAAACGTTAACAATTAACATATCTTCTGTATACCCACAGCCATCGCGGTCAGGTTCATGCCCCCGAGTTCGTAGCGTCACTCACTGGGCTGGATGGCGTTGAAATAGCTTACGTGAAAGCGGGAACGCCCCCGCCAAGTGAGTTAAAGAGAGTCTAGGCTGCTTTGAATCGAGGCGCGATCAATTTTGCGGCTCATTCGCTAAAATCAGCGTTGTGTAAACAGACTTGATTTGAACGAAAATTCACGCTCCACTCCCTAATTGTAGTCATGTGGACTTGTGCAGACACGACGGGCGACAAAATGAAATCAAAAACTTCATCGACCAGCGGGTTACTGCGGACCACTAGCCTAGCTTGGGCGAGCCGGATGAAAATAAGATCGCTCGTAATGAAACGCCAGCAGTGGTGCGCGTGGTACAGTTCGACCCTTATGATTAGAGATAGATACGCTCATTGGCCACATTCATGTTTTCGATCGCGCAGTGCTGCCTAATCGGCTGTGTGAGCCTGTCAATGGTGATGACAGGATGGCGCACACTATATTTCTAATGCTTGGGCAACGCGATCCGCTGCAGTGTTCGCGTTTCATTTGACACCGATAGTACAGCTTGGTAAACAGTAGGAATAATCGGCGAATGTGTCCAGGAAGAGGAGAAAGAGAGCTCTTTCCCACCATTCTTTCGGCCCCTGTGGCTGATTATTGTGATTATTTACCGTGCTGTAACAAGATTGAATATTTTAAGGTGTAGCCTTAGATTCCTCATAAAATGCGAAAATTGACCGTCGGCGTCCCGCGTCGCCAGCCTCAACACGAGGGATGCGAAAATTCACCATATGATGACGTCATCATGACATCCCAGACCACCAAAATTTGTGACTTCATAACGTCACGTCACATGATTACGTCATCACATGACATCGTCGCTTTGCATTGCCTCCGTGATTGGTGGGCCGATCTCGGAGGCGATGCAAAACCAGGTGATGTGTAGTAAGCTTCAGTACAAAACCACACGTTACGTCCGGAAAGCATTCGGAGGGGGGGGCGGCGAAGGAACAATACATCGACTCAAGAAAAAGATGTTTTTCGCCTTCGAGTCAACTTAGGCAAATGCATAAGGAACTCGAGTCTTTTTAGTACAGTGATCGCACCAAGCCACATCAGGAGTGGACTGTTGAGGTTGATTTACGGTATTTTATTGCAAATACATCTTCTTACGACTTTCGATGCGAAAGCTTTGTATTTATCGACGTTAGTATGATTACACTAATTCTGTTCAGCATATTTTCAGACCACCGTAAACGAGTGAACAAACGTCGATTAATTAACGTAAGGATTAAAATATGTTGCAAAAAAATAACAAATACAAAAGAAAATCACTCCGGATAACCTACCAATATTTCATATCCCCATCGTGCATCCCCTATAGACTCACCCTGTTTATTTCGTGTTTCAATTTAAAGTACTTACGACGCGCTTACACAGCAGCTGCTAAAAAATGTGAATTTAATCAAACGTTCTTGCCGGTAACGCCATTTAATTTATTTGCATGACATCACACGTTGTTTGTCATGCTGCCAACATAGGAATTAAACCGAAGGAGCAGGCTTGGCAACCGAACACGCGGAGCACGCGGTATGCATTTATTGCGCTTTAACGCCGGCATGGAAGCTGAAGCCCGAACGCTGAAGTCAGTGATCGAAAACGGGCAGGGAAGTCATTTTGAGTGCGCCACGGCCATAGAACAGTCGCGAAAAGAAAAATTAACCATAGAAGCAGATGTACACATGGATTGCTAGCAGACGACACCAGGAGCAATCGACACAGAACGTGCTCCTGACGGCAACTCCGCTCGATTTCGCTGGGCATTTTGCTTGAACATTCAGTACAAATTGCTTTATGAACTTGCCCCCCAATGTTTCAATAACTCGAGCACGATAGACAGGCCGGCAGCGTCGAGCAGCCTTCACGTAGCGAGCACGCGCGCGAAGAGCTGCATCCGAGTCCTCTCCCTGACGTCACACGCGAGAGGGCGCCACTCAAAGATCTCGAGGCGAATAGCAACCGGTTCCACAGCGGCTCACCTGCTTTGCGAGCCCACACATTGCTCCGCCACCAGCCCGCCTGCCTGGACACTGCTCGAAACTGCTCGATCGCGCCGGACGTCACACACCGGCCAACTGCGAACGCGTTGCTTCATTCTGTGTCAAGCCAGCGCGCGGCGGCGGCGCCAGATGCAGACATGGAGAAACTGAGGAAGGTTAGCACTGCCGATGAGGAAGCCGCTTGCCGGGAATCACTTCGAGCTGCCAAGCGAGACAGCTGGAGTCGACTTGTTTAATGTCACCCACGACGCAGTACGGTCGAAACGGCAAGAGCTGGCTGCACTGGACTTGACTGGAACTTGGCCTCATTTGGCCAAGTGTAACTTACCATCACTAATTGCAGCTTGAGATCACTTCGCATGGCCAGGACCCGCTAGGGACCGATCAGCTCCGCTGTGCCTTATGCTTGCGCCACTAGTGCAAGCTACACACGGCTTTTTAAGTGTGAATCACTTCTTAGTGAACTGCAGGCACTTTGAGCGTTTCTATCTATCTATCTATCTATCTATCTATCTATCTATCTATCTATCTATCTATCTATCTATCTATCTATCTATCTATCTATCTATCTATCTATCTATCTATCTATCTATCTATCTATCTATCTATCTATCTATCTATCTATCTATCTATCTATCTATCTATCTATCTATCTATCTAGCCGCCTACGACTTTGTGCTCTCCTGGCCGTATCGTTAATGGGATTTATACCAAATTTGGTATGACATAACATGACTGTATAACGAACATAAATGTCTGGTCATATCATGAAAATCATGACTAAGTTGTCATGAAAAGTATGATTTACATGCCACGCTCATGGCGCGCTCGCGGCCGTTTCGTTAGCTTGATATACACCAAATTTGGTATTGAGTGACATGACTGTATGACGAACATAAATGACTAGAGCTAATATGTAAATCATGACATGTCATGAGCGACATGACTTGCATTCCTCGCTCATGGCGCGCTCGCGGCCATTTCGTTAGCTTGATATACACCAAATTTGGTATTGAGTGACATGAATGTATGACGAACATAAATTACTAGTGGTAATATGGAAATCATGACATGTCATGAGCGACATGACTTGTATTCCACGCTCATAGCGCGCTCGTGGCCGTTTCGTTAGCTTGATATACAGCAAATTTGGTATTGAGTGACATGATTGTATGACGAACATAAATGACTAGTGGTAATATGGAAATCATGACATGTCATGAAGCGACATGACTTGCATTCCACGCTCATGGCGCGCTCGCGGCCGTTTCGTTAGCTTGATATACACCAAATTTGGCATTGAGTGACATGACTGTATGACGAACATAAATGACAAGTGGTAATATGGAAATCATGACTTGTCATGTGCGACATGACTTGCATTCTATGCTCATGGCGCGCTCGCGGCCGTTTCGTTAGCTTGATATGCACCAAATTTGGCATTGAGTGACATGAATGTATGACGAACATAAATGACTGGTGGTAATATGGAAATCATGACTTGTCATGTGCGACTTGACTTGCATGCCACGCTCATGGCGCGCTCGTGGCCGTTTCGTTAGCTTGATATACACCAAACTTGGTATTGAGTGACGTGACTGTATGACGAACATAAATGACAAGCGGTAATATAAAAATCATGACTTGTCATGTGCGACATATGGCTTGCATGCCACGCTCATGGCGTGCTCGCGGCCGTTTCGTTAGCTTGAGGTACACCAAATTTGGTATTGAGTGACATGAATGTATGACGAACATAAATGACTAGTGGTAATATGGAAATCTTGACATGTCATGTGCGACATGTGACTTTCATGCCACGCTCATGGCGTGCTCGCGGCCGTTTCGTTAGCTTGAGGTACACCTAAATTTGGTATTGAGTGACATGACTGCATGAGGAACATACATGACAAGTGGTAATATGGAAATTCATGACAATGTCTTGAGCGACACTACTTGCATTCCACGATCATGGCGCGCTCGCGTCCGTTTCGTTAGCTTGATATACAACAAATTTGGTAATGAGTTACATGACTGTATAACGAACATAAGTGGCAGGTGGTAACATGAAAATCTTGGCATGCATGTTATCTACAACGCCATTTACATGCCACGCTCATGGTGTGCTTGCGTCCAGTTCGCTAGCTTCATATACACCAAAATTGGTATTGCGCAGGCGTGACTGTATGACGAACATAAATGACAGGTCCTAACATGTAAAACACGACATGCAAATTATGTAAAGCATGTTATCTCCTTCCTGGCTGCTTCGCATTACATCGATTCCCCACAGTGCGTGGGATCTGCCGGCTTTTTGCTGGTTTCCTCTGCCGATTTATATGAACCAACTCGGCCAGGCAGCAATGTTGTTAAGCTGTCCATACAAGCTTTGCTTGAAGATTCTTTGCTGGAATTTGACAAAGATTTCTTTACAGAGTCATTGAATGAAATCCTTGTGTGTACGTGTTCCCAAAGCGGTAGTTATATGCTTAGAATAGGCAGTGCACAGCCGTTCTCGCCTGGCGCAATGCGTGCGCTCAGCTTGAATGTTCTGCACATAGCGTAGCTTCGGCATCAAAGTTGTCGTTCTAACATCACCCAGACGTTACTTCACAGCGCAACCGAAATGCAATAATGCCCTAGTTTGTCTGAGCATTTCTTCCGCGCTCTCACTTAAATGCACGATGTCCCTCAGCTGATCTTCTGCTACCCATTCCATAGCGTGCACTCGGGATCCAAGATCTCGAGACCTTCAAGCACGCACAATTTAGTTAACCTCTGCATTGTAAGTGGGTGCTTGTTATCGGTGGTTGCCGTTGCCTGGTAATAAGATCAAAGAAGGCGAAGTTGGTTGAAGATGGTAATATAAATCTCTTATTTCTTCTGAAAAACAGCCCATATAAAAGGTAGGAAGCATTAAAGTCGCTGTGAACGTAACGCCAAAGTCGAGCACTTTGTAGTTCAAAGTGCAATATTTCACTTTCCGAAGAGCCTGCAAGATATTGGCTTGAGCATTGTGGCCATTTTTTTTATTTTTAAGACTGCTGGCGCATTAAATAATACCGAATATTTCATAGATTCAATGTATTAAAAGTAATGCAGAATTTCAAATGTTTCGAGAGTGCTCACAGATCTATGAAAAACCGGCAAGGAATTCAGGTACAGTGTGTCAACCATTGCAGTGTAATATGCAAATGAAGAGTTAATAACATAATGATTTACCTTGGACAAGAATGTGCCTACATATTCTAATCCTTTCAACTTCCGCCTCCAAAGTCCTCTTGTGTGGCTGTAATCGCTGATTATGAAAACCTCAACGGCAAGAGGAATGGACAGCATTGTCGCATCTGTTAATAAACATGTAACATGTTTGCAACTTTGACAAACAGGCCTTAACGTAGATCATTTGGATTGTACGAACCTGGAGGGGGTACATTTCCACTCGTGCTAGCTTCAAATTCTGAAATAGACAAGTGCACTCAAGTAAGATGCTACATAAGGAGTACACGATAAAATTTCACAACCACTATATATTCAGCACGTAGCCAAAGCCACTTATCATAAAGGTTTGATAACACGTGCTGAGTAATAGTCACATAACTATTCAATATGCTCTTAAACGCATTCTTGTGAATTCAACGAACATAATACAATTCAGCGAACGAACGCAATTCAGCGAACATAACAAAAACACTACTATGGCATTGCAAAGGTTCTTCCCGGCGTTTCGAAGATTTCACTACGTGCCACTATTTAGTAAACCCAAAAATTCTGTTTTCTGCTATGTCTCATTCGAACTAAGATGTTACAAAAATTTAGATTTTTCTGTAACCAGCGTCATCTACACATTAAACCCAATTGCACACACATGGTTTTGAAGTGCGGCGCACTTTAGGGCGCTGGGCTGTCGTATGCCGTGATCTTATGTTGTCGTCGTCACTTGGCGTAGCGCAGGCAAAACCACGAATAGCATAGCCATCTGTAGCATATTGCTCGCGCGCTCGCGGCATGCAACAGTCTCCTTCCTCTTCTTCTTAGCGCCTTGATGATAAGTGAGCACGCGCTCTCGCCGAGGAGAGGTCTTCCGCTTTTTCTTCGAGTGTCTCGATAATCATATTAAGTGCGGAGCATGATAGAATTAAAAAAAAAACGGCATATCCCACGCATTGTGGGAATCGATGCAATCGAGCCACAAGGAAATCCGTACGGATTTCTCAGAGAGGAAAGCTTCTTAGTTGCCGAAAAATTCGCCCTGTTCCGGGGTTAGAACCCGGGACCAACGCCTGTCCTTCGAGGAACGCCTGTGGCTTCGTGCTACGAAGGGGTGGTTGTCTATTTTTCCTTTCTTAAGCCTACCGCCACCTTGGGGGATTCCGCAGAACTCATTTGCAATAATGATATTTAATGATATATAATATGGATGGACCATTTATGAAACATAAAGCCGGGGATTGGCCTTATTGTTTGAAAAATGGGTCATCTATATCACATATCACCCCTGGCATACGACAGTGCGGAGAAAAAAGTATAGCGGCTAAGGCGTGTTTTCATCTTCCAAAATAATTAGGCACTTGAACGGCACAAAAGAAGAGATTTTAGGTGCGTGGCCTAGCCACGGTGAAAACTTTTGCATGGGACCTTGATTCGCGGACCACTAATTGTCATCTTCACTTCCAATTTAACGTCGCTAAAGGTGACTGTGAATGGTAATTGGAAGTGTAGAAGATAATGGAAAGTACTCTGCATCCTGTGTGCCCTGCACTCATCAACATTTGCGATTGAATATCGAAAGAACTGCTTTAGTCATTTCTTAGGATTGGGTACGAATTGCCACGGAGGAGCAGTTAAAGCTAAGACTGTCATCACTCAAGTGATTGTAAAAAGAACTGGAATATATACTTCTGTGCCATTACTCAGCGACCGTTATCTGGAGCACAGTCAAGCCGAACTTGTTTTTATTAGGAGCGAAGCTCCTTAGGCCGGCACCCCGCCGTCACCGTTGAAGCTCCCTGGCACGATGCCAGCTGTGGCGTCTTCCCCTCAAGCGAGGATAAATGAGCTATATGAGCGCTGGAACGCAGATGGTGCCTGCATGATGCGCAAAGTGCGAGAATACGAACGCATGCGAAACGGAGGAAGATTGCTCTCCCTCTCCCTCTTTCTTCGACTCTGCCCTCTCCCGTCAGATCGGCGAACGCGCGAACCCATCGCTTCATTCTGTCGTCCGGTCAATGGTTGGTCCCGTTGCCTGGACAATGAAGCACCGCGTGCGTCGAACGCCGCATGCGTCCCCATTTCTAAGGAGCTTCGCTCATCGGTTGTATTCGTACGCGGAACAACTGCTAGTTTTTATCTGTGGGCGGAACCTGCCTCTTGATCCGTACAAGGCAATTGGTTACATAGGCATTTGTAGCAGATATTTGACCGGTAACATTGCAAGCAGTGCTGTTGGCTTAAAAAGGGTTGCTTAAAGGATGGAACGGAAACATGATATCTTTTCATGCAGTTCTTTCTGTGTGTAGATTGCATGTAGAGCTTTTGGGATGGGTAGCCAAAATTAGGAAGTCAAGGCAGATGGACTGCGTGGGATATCAATATTGGCCTTGGATAGCTGTGCCCTTTAATGTCTGGCTCCAGACGCACTCCTCGACTGGTTTAGCACGGGCTACAATGCTGTCTTTCTGAATCCACTCTATGCTCACACGTATAAGGAAGAATCAAGCGTTTAGGCCTAACAGATGGCACATATTATCCACGACCTTATGTGTTCGCCGCTTATCAGAATACACATCAGGCCGCAACTGCCAGGCGGTTCAAATATTTGAGCAAGTTATGTGTGTGTTTGTTCAAATAATCCATCAGGTGCCATAGTGACTTCAAAAATGTTGTGAACGAACAGACCGAAGAGTCACGACGGTTAGAACCGTTTATTCAGATGATTAGAACGTGAATAACATAATGATGATAGGTCTTCTTTTCTAATATTCGTCGCCTTTGTCTTCCTGTTTCTACATCTTCCCGGGGCCTCAAATGTCCGCACTTACAAGCATCCTTCTAGTGCAGGGGTCTCAAACTCAATTCAGCCTGCGGGCCGCAGTCACGCAATTTAGTCCCGTAAGGGCCGGCGCAGTGAAGAAGGTAGAAGTTGGGGGGGGGGGGGGGAGTTTGTACAATTTGCTTGAAAACGCTGTCATCTGAAAGAAAATTTTCCCATATTTAATACACAGGTAATTTCTGAAGGAGGTTCGGTGCCAGGATTCCAAAAACACGTCGATACCGATCTCGAAACACTCAAATCTGAACGCCGATTGTGAAATATAATTTTTGTTTCATGGTTATGTTTCAAAACAAAATGAACACTTAGGATGCTTCAGACGAGGTCATATCCCTCGAGAGGTTTCCTAAGCCGGATTAATCAAGATATCGATCCACAGTGCCCGGATCGCGGGGAGGCATTTAGCACTCTAGCACATATGCTCTGGCAGTGTCCTGCGTTACGGGACACGTCACACACCAGCGAACAGGACTGGGAAGACGCCATCGCAAGTACTGCCCTTGATATCCAGTCAACGGCCGCCCAGAGGGCCCGTGAAAGAGCGGAGGGGCACGGCCTCCCGATTCCGACATGGGAGACCCCAGCGCCGAGCCGAGGGCCCCCCGCGGGTCCTTCCCGGCTAGTCCCTCAGGACTTCAATAAAGTTCTTTGTCTGCCTGTCTGGGATGCCTCACGCAACAATGCGTTATACCAGTCAGGTCTGTGTACCTCTGGACCATACTTAATAAGAACAATAAAAATTGAAGGACACTTTGTACATTCCAAAGTGTGTTCGGCGAAAGCGTGTGGCCATTCCATTGACGGAAAGACGGACGGAAAGACCGACGGACGGACAGACGGACGGACGGACATCCGGACGGACACTGGACGGACGGACACCGGACGGACGGACGGACGGACATCCGGACGGTCGGACGGACATCTGGACGGACGGACGGACGGACATCCGGGCGGACGGACGGACATGCGGACGGATGGACGGACATCCGGACATCCGGACGGACAGACGGACATCCGGACGGACGGACGGACGGGCATCCGGACGGACGGACAGACGGACATCCGGACGGACGGACGGACAGACGGACATCCGGACGGACGGACGGACATGCGGACAGAGGAACGGACAGATGGACACCCGGACGGACGGACGGACATCCGGACGGTCGGACGGACAGACGGACATCTGGACGGACGGATGGACGGACATCCGGGCGGACGGACGGACATCCGGACGGACGGACGGACGGACATCCGGACATCCGGACGGACAGACGGGCATCCGGACGGACGGACGGATGGACGGACAGACGGACATCCGGACATCCGGACGGACAGACGGACATGCGGACGGACGGACGGACGGACATGCGGACGGACGGACGGACATCCGGACGGACAGACATCCGGACGGACGAACGGACCGACATCCGGACGGACAGACGGACATCGGGACAGAAGGACATCCGGACGGACAGACGGACATCCGGACGGACGGACGGATGGACGGACGGACGGACGGTCGGACATCCTACGGACGGACATCCGAACGGACGGACAGACGGACATCCGGACGGACGGACATCCGGACGAACGGACAGACGGACATCCGGACGGACGGACATCCGGACGGACGGACGGACAGACGGACATCCGGACGGACGGACGGACGGACATCCGGACGGACGGACAGACGGACATCCGGACAGACGGACGGACAGATGGACATCCGGACGGACAGACGGACGGACATCCGGACGGACAGACGGACATCCGGACGGACGGACACCGGACGGACGGACACCGGACGGACGTGAGCATGAGACATTAAAGGCTTTCGCCTTAAAAAAATACGAGGGGCAAAGACAGTCATATGGGGACCGCGGGCCGCAACCGAGAGCCCGGCGGGCCGCATGCGGCCAGCGGGCCGCGTGTTTGAGACCCCTTGTTCTAGTGGATAAACCAACCTCGTGGGTCTTCGTAGAAGCTTATGGTCCGGAGTCTTCAAAACGCAGACTTGAGAATTGGTCTCGGCCCGGGAAAGCGTCCTTTACCAAGCATATTTTCCAAAAGGCTTTTGGATTTCTTTCTTCTAGTAAAACAATGTCACCTTTTTTAAGTTTCTCGTGATTATTTCTCGTTTTGGCTTTCATTAATGCATTCCTTATTTATTTCATATACTCAGAGTTTCCATCGTTGCCACCATACTTTAGCAACTTCTTCGCGAATTCCCCACACCTGTGGAAGAAGAATGGATTGTTGGGCGAGTTGGTATTCCATGTTTCAAGAAAAGTGCGCAAGTTTATGCGCTTGTGTTGTTCCCGTCTCTCTCCGTCCACGTTTTTTCGCGCACTTTTCTTGAAACCTGTGGAAGGTTGTGGTGCAATTCTTCATTTATGTCTGCTCCAATCTTTCGCTTTCCGCCAATCAGATATGATGGAGTCAAAGGAGTGGGCTCGTCAGGTTCCTCGTAACCGTACGTAAGTGGTCGGTTGTTCATGATGCCTTCAACTACACAGACTAGGGTATGCATCTCATCGATATGTAGTAAACGCCGAGCAATCACTTTTCGCAGAGATGACTTGACGCTGCGTATTAGCCGTTCATAAAAGCCACCCCAGCATGGTGCATTTTCGGGAATGAATTTCCACTTGATATAGTAATTGGCAATCAAACTCCTAGCCGTCTCACTTTGTAGCGTCGTGACTAGGTTCAATTCTGTGTTAGATTTCTTGAAAACCTTCGCGTTGTCATTGTAGATGAGTGAGCACATCCCTCTTCTTGCAATGAAGCGTCGAAGAGCTTGCAGAAAACTTTCAGCTGAAGTGTCTTTAGCCGTTTCCAAGTGCACAGCTCTTGTAACTGCACGTGTAAAAATTATTATGTAAACCTTCATTATCTATGCCTTTGTTTTAGCTGCTTGCAGAGGACCGGTGAAGTCTATTCCAACTATTTCGTAAGGTGCAGTCCTCGTTACTCGGTCAGCAGGCAGAGGAGATATCTCTTGTCGCAGTGGTCCAGAGTTATACATTCTGCATATAATGCATTGTCTAATGACATCTTTTACGTCTTGTCGTCCTCTGATAACCCAAAACTTGGTTCTTAAACGGGTTAGTGTGTCTCTCACTCCTCCGTGAAATGTTTCTCCATGCACATGTCGAATCAGTAGCCTTGTTAAATCATTTTTGTCACCGCAAGACATACTTTTATTACCCTTAAGAAAAGTCTCGCGAAACACGTAGAGGGTGTCACTAGAGTGTTTTATGTAGGGTTTGTAGCTCTTGCCTTGCTTCGGTGCTTACGCTATTTTAGAAGCATTACGTGCGTACCGAAGTGGGTAGCCTATGACGCATGCGCAATGGCATCAAACATTAGCACGAAACCCTGCGTAACTTATTCTTGAATTGTTCACTTTAACAACACTGCAAGAAACTTCGTTATCATGCACCAAATCATTGCTAAAGTCAGCTATTCATGCGTGAATGTCACAAATATTTATTTCGAAGGATACATGCAGCACGTGTTTAGAATTTCTCCGAAATGCTTTTACATTAATAATAATATCTGGGGGGTTAACGTCCCAAAACCACGGATATGATTATGAAAGACGCCGTAGTGGAGGGCTCCGGAAATTTGGACCATCTGGTGTTCTTTAACGTGCACTGACATCGCACAGTACAAAACGCTGTTACATTCCAGTGATATAAATAATGACTCCATTGTTCTGAGACACTCTTGGCTACTTTTTGTTACTTTTGTGGGCCCTTCGTTCAAGTTGGCTATTTTTTGGCTAGGTCTTCAAATTTATTAGCTATATTTTTTCGCATGATAATTGATGGTAGCGCAGGCTAAAAACACGGACAAAAAAGGCACATTCGAGACACCACAGCGCTAACTTTCAACAACTGTTTTAATACTCGGTGATCCCGCTAGTATATGTACTCCCACAACGCCATACGTCAAGTGTGCATAGCTCTAACAGCCATAAATTGTAACCTGCACGGATACATCACAAACATGACAACATGTATGAAATGCATTTTCCATGTAGTGCTTATCCAAAAACAGTTTATCGTGAATACATGTAATCTATTTCCTTATTTGAAAACACCACTGATGGATTACTCACAAAAGCGTCACCAAACGCCGATATCCTGCTAACCTCCATTATCAACCGCGTTATTCTACTCATGATGGCTGTTTCTATAAATCTAGGTCTGTACTTACATCTGTGGCAAGGAAGGGAAAGAAAACCTTCAGGAGCATTACTACTTACTTAGTTATTATGCTCACGCAACCTATCATTTATGCATCTACCGGTCCGTCCGATGTAAGACTTTCCACAAGTAAGTGGAATGTGCTGCATCCAACAAATTTGTTTCTATGCTTCTTTTCGAATACCGTCTCTGTTATCTTGTCTGGTCTTGTGCTTCTACATAGGCTCACAATTTATTAGGCGCTGAAGAAAACTACCTTTGTGTCACATTTTTCCGCGATTCTTCTTTATCCTGTGAGAGACCTTATATATATATGGGATGACAGCAAAGTTTTTCCTGTTTGGGCTCGCCCTATCCTCCGCTACGTAGACCGACTTCAGGGCATGGCACTTAAGTATACAAATGACGTTAACCCGAAGTGACGCCTGTATCATAGGAGCACATACGTAATGTTTATAAAATGAGACAGCTAGCACTGCAAGCATAAATGACGTCACACCAACATTGCACCTGCAAAGGATCTTTTTCCAAAGCAATTTCGAGACCTAGGCGTGGCTCGGGGGCTTAATACATGATTGACACGCAGAATTCTTGGGTTCGATTCCTGCTGGGACTCTGATATTTAATCTTCCATTCATCGGATCAACGATGCCGATGTCAGTTTTTCCTAACGCTGTCGCATTTAGATTACCACTGTCTGTAGTCGCCGTTCCTGGGAAGATATAAGGCTGTAAATCGCCTGTGGCGCATACCCGTATTTCAAGTGACGCGCAAACCCGCATACCGCATCCCGTGAAATACGGGTATGTGCCACTCATGTCTGAAGGAACGTGACGGCATTTTCACGTTATTTATTTCATGACCAGCCATACATATTCGTCAAGCCCTCTTACCCTCTAAGTCTTCGTACATTTCGCGCTTGTTTCACCATGAACCTTTACCAACATGCCCAACTGGCAGTCATCCTCTCATACTAATTTTAGCCTACACCAAGTACGGAGGCGATCACGACAGCACCCAGACGTAGGCGGATAGATAGATACAGATAGATAGATAGGTACGTAGATAGAAACGCTGAAAGTGCCTGCAGTACGCTAAGAAATGCTTCGCATTTAAAAACTGGCAGATCTTGTTCCTCGATATCTTTGTATTTTTCCTGCATATATTGACGTGCAGATGTGTTTGTGTCATCTCGTCTCCGTCCTGTTCCAGCCCTGTTTCTTCATTAAAAAGTAATCATACCAATTTTTATATATATCAAGTTAAGGAAACGGACGCAGGAGCACCACAGGCCATGGGGTGTAAACCATACCGTTCATGACAAGCTCTTCATTATTTTCAGATGACCGGTCATTCATACTCGTCATATAGTCGTGATATGCCATACCAAGTTTGGTATGAATCCCATTAACGATACGGTCTGCAGACCACAATGTCGTAGGCGGCTAGATCTAGATAGATAGATAGATAGATAGATAGATAGATAGATAGATAGATAGATAGAGAGATAGATAGATAGATAGATAGATAGATAGATAGATAGATAGATAGATAGATAGATAGATAGATACCTCCAAAGTCGCCGAAGTTCGCTAAGAAATGCTTCGCAATTAAAACGAAAGTATGTGCGTCACTTATGCTTCAGTTGTACCGTTTAGTTCCGTAAGTACTGTACGTCATCTTACCATTGCGGTTTCGTTGGCGTCGTTTGTGGACAACCTATGCGTACACAAACAAATGTCACAGTTTCGCCGCAAGGGCGAAGCAATGAATGCGATAGCAACAAATTGGCATTTCACGCGAAGAGAGACAAGCAGATCGAAACTTGTAGCGCACTGCTGAAGCCCGAAGGACGTACGAAACATACGCACTAGTATACACAGGACGAGCGCGAACAAGTGTCACACTTGTTATTTCACTGTGTTTGAACAGCGTGCTTGTTTCAGAAACGGGACCTCTGCAGCGAGCGAAGTGACCTCTGTGCGCTCTGTAACCTAAACGCAATCTTTCCGGCGAAAGCACACGACGAAAAACTGTCACCATCCCCCCCACCTCAAAATAAGCGCGCGCGCACGTACAGGCAAATCCGACTACGCCCTGCAGGCCAAAATGCAAGTTGGGGAGCCAACGCATTGCAACGAGTGGGCCGCCGAGCGCGCACTTTGTTCCATCTCGCCGATTTGCTGGTAAGGCAGAGAACACGCTGATATTCCCCCGAGATCGGCGTACCACCAGCGGTGAATGGTCTATATTGTCACGTGGTCGTGACGTTGACGAAGGCAACCAGTCGGCGTCTCAAAGAAGAAATACTTCATTTGGCCGAAGTTGTGGCCGGGAAACTGAAAGTCAGAGTACAGTAATAGGCACTAGAAATAATAGCGGCGAACAGAGCGTCGGCCGTCGATAAGCTGCGCACTGGTGGGACGCGCCGTATTTCATACAGCATGCGTCAAACTTTCTAGCCTTATCACTGGTGGTCGTGCAAGCTCTAGAATTAGCTGTACGGTTCGCTTCCTGCATGCAGTCTTAAGAAAACGATCGACCTATACCGCGAAGCTTCTCGAACACTGAGGCGCGGTCTGCGCTGAGCATTGCTGACAGTCTTTGTGGATGGAAACCGAATGTAGTAAAACTGATACAAGAAATGCGCGTGGCAATATAAATAGCTCGCCGTTAGTATGCTGAAGGA
>JALIZH010017940.1:0-18489 GCA_030522465.1 Rhipicephalus appendiculatus
AACGTTCATGCTTTACAAACACACGCGTCCTGTATACAGGCGTCACAATACAACATGTAATATCGCAGTAATATTGCGTGGTACAAGCGTACATTGCCATCGCGCGTCAGAACTAGTGAATATCATCACGACATCGTGGTTTAAAGCCGGCCAACCCCCCCCCCCAACAAAAAAAAAAAAAAAGGTTACACACGTTCTCGCGTATTCCCTTAAGACCCCATAGTGGGTGTATAGCAAGTTCGAAAACATTTCACGCGCATATTGCTCATGGTTTAAAGCATACTGCCCATTACACAGTATGCACTAAGTTGTTGAAGTACGCACTAGGGAACAGGATATCGCTATCGCGTTCAACTCTTAAAGGCGAAGCTTAAGGGTCCCCCCAATTTTTGGCTAGATTTTTCAAATTTTCTGGCTATTTTTTTGTCGTTTGGACGGGGCAACCCTGCTCCCGTGCACTCCATCAGGTATATCGCTGCATTCAAACCTGGGAGTGGTAGTCAGCACCGCTCGTGGCCATGGCGGCGAGTGTGGAACACTCTTCTTCGGCCTGCATTCTGTGGCCACATAGCACGTGATCTCTTTATGAGCTTGCAGCTCACCAATACTCCCTCGCATACTACCTGAAGGTATCAAGTCTGCCGGAACGAGACTTCATGCCTTTTTGGTAGTATGCGAGGAATTATAGGTCATGTGCCAGCTAATAACAAGATCACGTGCTACGTGACGCCAACATGCAGGCCAAAGAAGAGTGTTCCACACTCGCCGTCATGGCCACAAGCGGCGCTGACTACCACTCCCAGGTTTAAATGCAGAGATATACCCGATAAAGTGTATTGGAGGACGACCGCCGCCATAGCTCAATTGGTAGAGCATTGGACACGTTATTAGAAGGTTGCAGGTTCGGCGCCTGCGGGCAGCAAGTTCTCTTTTCGTCCACTTTACTTTTGTCACATTTATACCGTAATCACTACAAATAATGCCTCCTATACTTTCATTTGCTCGATTGTCTGTAGCTTGTAATTAATGTTGTGTCTAACAAGGAAACACGAGCCTTAAGTTCCCCTTCTTTCGTTCAGTCGCATGTCTTTGTAGGTTTCACAAACTAGAACAAAAGCCAAAAGTGCTGTTCCGAAGTGTTAAGTGTAGATGTTCTTCCTTCCAACTCAATGGCATGCTTTATATCGCTGCATTCAAGTAATGGACCGTTCCAAGTGTCGGTGTGGAAAGCTCTTCCTTCGACGCTCTTGGCTCTTTCGATGATCGGAAGAAAGTATATTTAGGTTGTTGCATCTGTATGTAATATTCATGTCATGATTTTTTTCTCAACACCAGTGCCTGCATTCACGAAAATGTCTGATGCTAAAATTTTTTGTTAACCCTTTCAGACGCCACCTATGAAATGTGTCAAATCCATATGACGTTATTTCAAGGCTCTAAGTATTCTATTGCAACAAAAATAATGTAATAAGATGTTAATTTACGCCTGCTATAGTAAATAATCTAATTAATTTGTAATTAAATGTTTGTTTATCTTGAAGCCATTGATGCTCTGTTTTGGCATAAATACAGTCGAACCCACTTATAACAATACTAAAGTGCCACGAAAATTATTTTGCTATAAGCGATAATTGCTATAAACGGGTTGCACACACACACAAAAAAGCGAAATAGGACGGCAGGCTGTTCTGAGAAAGCTATAATATTGGATGGGATATGCCAACAGACAGCAGTGATAAAGATTACAAGGCTACCGATTTTTCTGACACGTTGGAAAATCGGACGCTTTCACGGGACCGCCACAAACCATTATAGAACCAATGTATGACAACATGCGAAGCTTTGGGGGCTGAAACTTTCCCAAGTCCCAACTTTTAAATCCGAAGCATTTCTTTGCATACTGCAGGCACTTTTAGCTTATCTATCTATCTATCTATCTATCTATCTATCTATCTGTCTATCTATCTATCAAGCCGCCTACGTCTGGGTGCTCTCGTGATCACCCCCCTTAACTTGGGGTAAACCAAAATTAGTATGCGAGGGTAAGATGGTTTGACGAATATGACTCGCTGGTCATGACATGAATAATGTGAAAATCCCGTCGTGTACGTCGTCAAACCCTTTCCGCCAGACACGTGTGGCACATACCCGTATACCACGGGCGCGTATGGGCCGCAGGTATGTGAGTACAGACATTGGCAATTTTAACGCGAGAGCGTTAAGAAAAAGCTGACATGGGCAGCGTTGACCCGATGAATGCAAAGAATAAATGTCAGGATCCCAGCAGGAATCGAACCCCAGTATTCTGCGTGGCAACCAAGTATACTAGCACAGAGCCACGCCAGGTCTCGGAACTGCGTTTCAAATATGCCCTAATGTGTGTGAAACGTCAATTGTGGTTGCAGTGCTGGCTATCCAGATATATAAACATTACATATTGCCACCTGGTGTTCTGAGCCAGCAAGCCGTGGACAGCCAAAAAGGGCGAAGAAGACAAAGACGAGGAGTGATAGCCCTTCGATCGTGATTGACGTAACAGTACGTACCTTCCTAAAGATATATGCGACTCCACAGAGGAGGTCACAGTATATTTTTATTAATGAGCCTATGTCCTTTTTTAACCATCAGTCGTCTAGAATAAGGAGTCCACAAGTGATTGTCGCACAGAAACTCTTGGAAAAAATACAAGTAAACCTTCGTGAGGTACTGTACTTAACAGATCTCCTCAAACAATTAGAATTGAGTTCGACAATATATTTCCTAAGGAATGCAAAAATTTACCCAATTGGTACCTGAATGCCGTTTTGGAGGACCACCTGGCAAATTAAGAAACAAACATCGTCATAGCGACTGACGCTTCAGTTTGTGAAGAAAAGGCAGGAGTGGGAATTGCATCCTCAGCTTTGGATTGGTCTTTTTCAACTCGTTTACCCGACTTTACGCCTATTTATGAAGCGGAATTGCTTGCGATTGTCCTAGCCTTACGTAAATTACCCCTATCAATAACAGAAGCTGTCATTCTGACAGACTGTCTCTCTATTTGTTCTGCACTAACTGCAACTAATTTGTCGAATGCCTTAGAAGTATTTTATTCTCTTGTCCCAAGACATCTTCTTCTTATTCGCTTAGTGTGGGTACCAGTTCACAAGGGTTTAACCCTCATTGAATATGCAGATGCACTTGCAGTGGCATCACATAATGGTCCAATAATCTCTATACTGCCGACGCTGGCGTTTATCTCAACGGCGCGATTTCAAAAGTTTGCCACGTCAGATACCTTTGCCAAATCGGCTTTAGCAACATCCGAGTTTCCCCACCTTAAATATCCATGGAAAAATCGTTGGTGCTGCACCAGAAGGGAAGAAATATCAATTACCAGGTTACGATGCCGAGTTCCCCCACTGAACTTTTACCTACACAGGTCTGGTCTGGTTCAGTCACCCTTATGCCTCCACTGTAACGAGAGTGAATCTCTGCAACATTTCTTTTTGACATGCAGATTGTTCCCAAATCAAAGAAAACGATTGCTAGATCAACCTCTCCGAAGGATGGGCTTAAATTTATCCCTTCCGGTGGTTCTTTCCTTTGGTGCAACTGAAATGGGTTTCAGCCACAGGAACGTTTGCGAAGCCGTGTGCGATTTCTTACGCGAGACAAAACGAATAGAATGCCAAGTTTATGTACAATTTCACTGTTTCAACGTATTGGCTTCTTATTTGTTACTTTTTTTTAAAAAATCTGGATTGTACCAGTGAATTTCTTTTTAAACCATCCATTCCTAAATATATTCGGACTGTAAAACATTTTATCTCTAAAATAAGGTACCGCCCGTTTCATGGCCGATCCCCCGCGGTGGGTTGCGCCAGGTAGCTGAGGATCAACCAACCAACCAATCGTGTCTTGCTGTCCCTCTGTTCTGCTGCTACAGCCCCTAGCGCGTGACAAACTGGTGGATGTGCTGGGTAATCTATGCCCCGTACCCCTCCGAGTAGCAAGAGCTCAAGCATCGTACCGGTGGTCACTCCTGTGCACCGCGCCAGCAGAAGGATCCGGGGACAAGCCCCTGAGTTTGGACTGCTCCCAGACAACATGTCGGCTCCGACCAGCCCTACCGACACCAACACAACTGGTACGGACGGCACAACGCCGCTTCATTGTACCTTGCTAACTCCACGAACGCCAAATCCCTTTCATGGCGCTGCACATGAGGATGTGGAAGATTGGCTCGTTCACTACGAGTTTGTTTCCGTGCACAACCAGTGGGACGACGCAGACAAACTGCGGCACGTCTATTTCAGCCTCATGGATGGCGCACGTGTTTGGTATGAGAACCGTGCAGGTGTCCTAACATCATGGGAAGACTTCAAACGCCGCCTTCTTGAGACATATGCCAGCCCTGACCGTCGGGAGCGAGCTGAGCGCGATCTCCAGTCCCGCATCCAAATGCCGAATGAAGGCGTTGCAATGTATGTCGAGGACATGACGCGTCTTTTCCGACGAGCCGACCCCAGCATGCCAGAAGAAAAGAAGGTGCGGTACCTCATGCGCGGGGTGAAAGAGCAGCTGTTCGGTGGGCTTGTGCGCAGTCCTCCCAAGACTGTGTCAGAATTTCTCACCGAAGCCGTCACCATCGAAAGCAGTCTTCGTCAACGGGCCCCCTTCGTACGAACGACACGTCAACGCTGCCTCAACTACGGACTACATGGGAGCTTTCGGTGGCCACATGGATTTCTTCCGAGAGCTCATACGCTCAGTAATACGCGAAGAACTTCAGAAGCTGTCCGTACCTTCACCGCCAACTATCTCCTCTCTGTCCAGCGTTATCCGAGACGAAATCCAGCATGCCCTCAGAGAACCGCCTTTTATAAGGGATCATCAACCGCCGAGCGACTTTCCGCGCATGTCGTATGCTCAAGCTTTGCGGCAACCGGTCACACCTGCAATTCCGCTTCCAACCGCGGCCCCGGCCATGCTGCAGACGGTCCAAGCGGCCCCGTACTACAACGACCCTCGTCTGTCCCCGCGGAAATCAGACGTGTGGCGTGCGCCAGATCGACGTCCTCTCTGCTTCCACTGCGACGAAGCTGGGCATGTGTACCGACGGTGTACTTACCGAGAACTTGGACTACGCGGATTTTCGCCGAACTCACCGCGACCTAGGTTCGGTCAGCGGCCTCCTGAAATCGATGACTATGTTGCCCAGCAGCGCGGATCCTCGTCATCCCTACACCGACCACGCTCCCCATCACCGCGGCGGTTTTCCCCTAATCGCCATACCTATTCGAGCGTGGTGCAGGGTCAGTCACCCAGTCCACCCCGGGAAAACTAACCACAGCGACCTTTGGGGGGCGAGGCCGCTCAGACTGGACAAGCTCAAGGCCCCCCACCGACGCTTGCGCGAACCGACGATCCACCGACTACGACGTCAACTGGCCCCGCAAAGATTTCCTTGGACATTCCAGTACTGCTCGACGGTCGCACAGTCAGTGCTTTAGTGGACACGGGTGCGGACTTCTCTATAATAAGTGAAAACCTGGCCGCCCTCCTGGAGAAAGTGACGACGCCTTGGAACCGAACGCCAATTCGTACTGCTGGCGGGCACATCGTCACACCACTCGGCGTTTGCACGGCACGAATACAGATTCGTGGTTCCACCTTTGTGGTCAGCTTGAGCGTTCTCCGTCAGTGTTCTCGAGACCTGATCATTGGCATGGACTTTTTGAGGGAGCACGGTGCTATCATCGACACTCGACAACGCCTCGTCACATTCTCGATAAAGAGCGCCACACCAGTAAATGAAAGCTGCCACCACCGAGTACGTCTGCGTATAATTGACGACGCTGTCACGATACCACCGCGCGCAAGTCTTATGGTTCAAGTGGCGTGTGACGGATTAGTAGGTTCAAGTGGCGTGTGACGGATTAGTACACGGTGAAATGGTCGCGGAACTCAATCGCTCTCTACTCCTTTCCCAAGGTGTCTGCGTAGCACGAAGCCTGGTAGACCTCCATGATGGCCACTGCGAGGTTCTGGTTACAAACTTCAGCTACGAGCACCGACACCTTTTCCCTGGTACTGTCATCGCCTACGCCGACCCAATAACCGATGTCACTGAATGTTTTGCTTCCGAGGCAACCGGCCCTGCCGAAGCACCTCTCCGTGGCGTCGACATAAGTCCAACGCTTCCTGATAAGAACAAACGAAGGCTGCACGACCTGTTGCTGGAGTTCCAAACTTGCTTTGCACGTTCGTCGAAAATCCGTCAGACTTCGATTACAAAACACCGTATCATCACCTACGATGACGCGCACCCTATACGGCAACAGCCTTACCGTGTTTCACCGACGGAACGACGCGTGATTCAAACGCAGGTGAAGGAAATGCTTCAAGACGGCGTAATACAACCGTCGAGCAGTCCATGGTCATCGCGAGTCGTCCTTGTGAAAAAGAAGGATGGCACACTTCGCTTTTGTGTCGATTATAGGAAGCTGAATAACGTCACAAAGAAGGACGTGTACCCGTTGCCTCGGGTGGACGATTCTCTCGACAGGCTGAGGCGCGCAAAGTACTTTTCCTCAATCGACCTCAAAAGTGGTTATTGGCAAATTGAAGTCGATGAGCGGGACCGCGAGAAAACGGCTTTTGTAACTCCGGACGGCCTTTACGAATTTCGAGTACTCCCTTTCGGCCTCTGTTCCGCTCCGGCTACATTCCAACGAATGATGGATACCGTTCTTGCTGACCTCAAGTGGAAAAGTTGCCTCGTCTACCTTGATGATGTCGTAGTCTTTTCGGAAACGTTTGACGAGCACCTTCGTCGCCTTCGGACTGTTCTCGAAGCCATTCGCTCGGCCGACCTCACCCTCAAGCCTGAGAAATGCCATTTCGGCTACGAGGAACTAAAGTTCCTCGGTCACGTTGTGAGCGCTGCTGGTGTTCGGCCCGATCCCGAGAAGACTGCCGCCGTGGCCGCTTTTTCCAGCCCCGACAGACAAGAAAAGTCTTCGACGATTTCTGGTCTGTGCGCATATTATCGCCGCTTTATTGAAAACTTCGCTAAGATTGCGGAGCCACTTATCAGACTTACGCGCGACGACACACCATTTCTATGGGCTGACGAACGATCGACTACTTTTGCGGAACTACAACATCGATTGTCTTGTCCTCCCGTACTTGGCCATTTCGATGAGGACGCTGACACAGAAGTACGCACTGACGCCAGCAACATTGGTCTCAGCGCTATCCTGGTGCAAACTCAAGATGGGATCGAACGAGTTATTGCCTACGCGAGCCGCACTCTTTCACGCGCCGAGATCAACTATTCGACGTCAGAGAAGGAGTGCCTCGCTGTAATATGGGCAATTACGAAGTTTAGGCCTTATCTCTACGGGCACCCATTTAAAGCTGTGACTGATCATCACGCTTTATGTTGGTTGGCTAACCTCCGAGACCCCTCTGGGCGATTGGCACGATGGAGTCTGCGACTTAGGAATTCGATGTCACCATCGTATACAAGTCGGGTAGAAAGCATGAAGACGCCGACACGCTATCACGAGCACCTCTCGAATCCGACAGTGCAGCTGCAGAAGACGACAGCGCCTTCCTGGGAACTCTCAGTTGGGCGGATCTGATGACTAAACAACGAACGGACTCCGAGTTAGGGCCCATCATCGATCATTTAGAAGGCGGCACCGCGTCAATTCCTCGTCCACTTTAGCGTATGTTGCCGTCATTTTGCTTACGAGAGGGCATATTATACAAGAGAAACACCAGTGTCGGCAGCAGATCTCATCTTCTAGTCGTCCCCCAAGACCTTCGCGATGACATCTTGTTAGCTTGCCACGACGAGCCGACATCTGGTCATCTGGGCTACTCACGGACGCTCGATCGGGTGCGACAGCTATATTTCTGGCCTAAGCTGGCAGCTTGCGTCAAGAGCTACGTGAAAGGATGCCGCGAATGTCAGCGTCGCAAGTCACCACCCTTAAAACCTGCAGGCCTCCTACAACCCATCGACCCACCGCGTACGCCGTTTGATCAGGTTGGGATGGACCTCCTTGGACCGTTTCCTTTGTCTTACAGCGGAAACAAGTGGATCATCGTCGCAACTGATTACTTGACGCGTTACGCTGAGACGAAGCCATTGCCACGCGGGACAGCATCCGAAGTCGCCCAGCTTTTATGCACCACATTGTGCTTCGTCACGGCGCCCCGTCATTCATCATCACTGACCGAGGGACAGCGTTTGCGGCAAAACTTTTGGACGACATATTCAAGCTCAGTTACACGAACCACCGGAAGACAACCGCATACCACCCCCAGACTAACGGCTTGACAGAAAGGCTCAACAAAACGCTGGCGGACATGATCTCTATGTACGTGGATGTGCAGCATAAAACGTGGGACGAAATCCTGCCCTACGTAACGTTTGCGTACAACACCGCAACGCAGGAAACGACCAGATTCGCACCCTTCCGCCTCGTTTATGGCCGAGACGTTCAAACCATGCTAGACGCCATGATTCCTTATGACATCGACCAGCACGAGCAGTTAGCTCCTGACGTCGAGGATTACATTCAGCGCGCAGAGGAAGCGCGTCAACTCGCCCGCGTGCACATAAGAACGCAGCAGTGTGCAGATGCACGAAGGTACAACGTCCACCATCGACAGGTTACCTATGAACCTGGCGACCAAGTATGGGTTTGGACTCCCATTAGACGGCGAGATCTCAGCGAGAAACTCCTGAGCAAGTACTTCGGACCCTACAAAGTACTACGGCGGCTGAACGAGGTTAACTATGAAGTTATTCCAGACGGAGGCTCGGCAACGTCCCAGCGCCGCTCACCACGCTCAGAGATTGTGCATGTCGTCCGCCTAAAACCATATTTTACGCGGTGATACTATACTGTGCCCGTGCAGCAAACGTTGTGTTTCATTAATGTTGTCCGTTAGTTCTCCAAAGAACTGTGAACTTCGTTATTTTTTTTCTTATTGTCGACCACAGACCACATTTTTTTTTCACGTGGGTATTCGCTATGTGTTATAAGTCTCTCGTCTTCTTTTTTTTTTCTTTTTTTTTTGGTTATGGGCCCCTTCAGTGTACACCTCGTGTGTGAGCATCGAGTCGATGCTCCATTGGGAGGGGGGAATAATGCCACCTGGTGTTCTGAGCCAGCAAGCCGTGGACAGCCAAAAAGGGGCGAAGAAGACAAAGACGAGGAGTGATAGCCCTTCGATCGTGATTGACGTTCGTGTCTTGCTGTTCCTCTGTTCTGCTGCTACAGCCCCTAGCGCGTGACAATATGTACTCCTATGATACAGCCGTCACGTCGGGTTAACGTCAATTGTAGTTAAGCGCCATCCACTGAAGTTTATTTATGTAGCAGTGTCCAAGGCTACCATACTCGCGAGCACAAGCACTACATATCAGCTTACCGCTTCTGGTGTTGCTAATACCCATGTTGCTGTTGGCGTCGTTACGCAACTGTAAACAACTGGTTATATAAAACATATCCGACTGTTCAACATATGTCTGTACGTAAACATTTACACATATCTTTAGCGTCATTTCGTAACATTTCGCTCAATAAAAAAATTTTAACACAGTCACCTACCCTCCGCATGCTTCGCATAACATTGATTCCCAACGTGGGATCTGCCGAATTTTTTTACTGAAATTGCATGTCTGAAAGTGCATTAACCGAAGCCACCACCGCTCCCCCGCCGTGGCGCATTTTGAAAGTCAGCTTTGCCGCAGTAGTTCACCGCTGTGCGATCGAACATAATGCAAATTCGAAGGAGCGTGGGGCAAGTTGGGGTTGTCGGCGGGGGTTCAGTAGCTTTAATTTATCGTTTTCTTCTTCTTTTACAAGTATTACGTGTCCCATTATCTTTTGGCAATGACACCCAACAGCCAGAATTCATTGATATGACCGATAATGCGGCATGCGGGCATTGCTGTAAGCGGGTTATTTCACCATAGAAAACATACAAAAGTTAACGGTGCAGTAGTTTCTCATTGTTATAACCGATATATAGCTAAAACCGCTATCGCTATAAGTGGGTTCGACTACTGAATGAAATCTCAGGCTAGAAATATAGTGCAAGTTCATTTTTGGTTATGGCCATTTTGAGCGAAGAAAAATTATACTTTTCACCTGGCTTGCAGGAAGTGATACGTCGAGCGATTCGTCGAACATGGTAGTGCCTTTAGGAAAGTGATCATATGCAACAGCATAGGTGTGCGCACGGGGAAGGGGGGGGCAGGGGGGGGCGAGTCAGCCCAATACATTGACATAATAGGGAGGGGGGGGGGGCCGCTGCGACGAACCTTCGCCCCTCTGATGGGGAACCCTGCGCACGCTTATGTGCAACAGTACGCTGCAAAATGAAGTTAAACGAAGACAGATTTATTATGCAGGATGTTCAATTCATCAGAATCCCGATATAGTATCTCGCTCTTTCTTAGCCTCTAGTTGATACAAATAGCAAGAACAAGTGGTGTACACAATTGTGTACATAGCTTCTGAAAGGATTAAGGCAGTATTTCAGCTAATGAGGATGCGGGACATATCATTAGCGAAGCCTACTTACCGATGGGAATGCGCACTTACAAAAGAGCGGTGTTGTGGATTCGTCCCAAGAAGTTGGCGCCATACGCTTCTTTCTTAGCTGTACGGGACACTCGCGATACTATTTATCTCTGCACCTTTTACTGTCGTTTCTTTTCTTTTTTTCCATCAAATCTACTGCTTTAAAGAAGCTTGCAAGTAAAGAAAACTATGCTTTCATTGCACTCATTTCATTCGAATTTCATCAGTCACGGTATACTCCGCATTATTTACGCAGCAGGCAAATGGAAAGCGCTAACTACTAGGTGGTGACCGCACTGCACTTCGACAGATGACAGCGACAAAAGCGCCTCAGTATTGTCGGTACCGCGGTAACAGCGCCAGCTTTGTTGAAAGAAGGGAAGTGGGTAAAAAGCCGGCAGATCCCACGCACTGTGGGAACGACGTAATGCGAAGCAGCCAAGAAGGAGCAAATCCTGTTTTATCTAATTTGCATGTCATGTTTTACATGTTAGGACGTGTCATTTATGTTCGTCATACAGTCACGTCGCGCAATACCAATTTTGGTGTATATCAAGCTTGCGAACTGGACGCAAGCGCACCATGAGCGTGGCATGTAAATGGCGTTGTAGATGACACGCATGCCAAGATTTTCATGTTACCACCTGCCACTTATGTTCGTTATACAGTCATGTCAATCAATACCAAATTTGGTGTATATCAAGCTAACGAAACGGCCGCGAGCGCGCCATGAGCGTGGCATGCAAGTCATGTCGCTCATGACATGTCATGATTTCCATATTACCACTTGTCATTTATGTTCGTCATACAGTCACGTCACTCAACACCAAGTTTGGTGTATATCAAGCGAACGAAACGGCCGCGAGCGCGCCATGAGCGTGGCATGCAAGTCATGCCGCACATGACAAGTCATAATTTTCATATCACAACTTGTCATTTATGTTCGTCATACAGTCACGTCACTAAATCCCAAATTTGGTGTATCTGAAGCTAACGAAACGGCCGCGAGCACGCCATGAGCGTGGCATGCAAGTCATGTCGCACATGACAAGTCATCACTTTCATCTTACCACTTGTCATTTATGTTCGTCATACGGTCAGGTCACTCAATACCAAGTTTGGTGTATATCAAGCTAACGAAACGGCCGCGAGCGCGCCATGAGCGTGGCATGCAAGTCATGTCGCACATGACAAGTCATGATTTTCATATTACCACTTGTCATTTATGTTCGTCATACAGTCACGTCACTCAATACCAAGTTTGGTGTATATCAAGCTAACGAAACGGCCGCGAGCGCGCCATGAGCGTTGTATGCAAGTCATGTCGCACATGACAGGTCATGACTTTCATCTTACCACCTGTCATTTATGTTCGTCATGCAGTCACGTCACTCAATCCCAAATTTGGTGTATATCAAGCTAACGAAACGGCCGCGAGCGCACCATGAGCGTGGCATGTGAATCATATATTTCATGACAAGTTAGTCATGATTTTCATGATATGACCAGCCATTTACTTTCGTCATAGAGTCATGTTATGTCATACCAAATTTGGTATAAATCCCATTAACGATACGGCCGGGAGAGCACAAAGTCGTAGGCGGCTAGATAGATAGCTAGATAGATACGCTCAAACTCGCCGAAGTTCGCTAAGTAATGCTTCGCATTTAATAAGTTTAGTGTAAATGCGATCCTAGTAGCACACGTTGGTCAGTAGATGTAATCATGATATCAACTTCCCGAGGCACATTTACTTGGTTTGGCGGATACTGTACATTAAATGTGCCACCGCGCATGAGGTGTCTTTTACGCATGTATGGTATGCGTTTAGAGAAATTTATTAACACATACTATGGAAGGTGAGGTGATTTTTAAGCGATGCTTTTGTAACTCGCAGATTTCGGTGCCCAAGGCGCAGTGATGCCAACCTAAGTGAACGTGTTATCCCTAGATTGACCCCCGAAAATACCCTAGATTTCACGAAAAATCCCTAGATTGACTTTTTAATGTCGTAATTCAGGCTAATTCACCTTTGATAAAGTATACAGATAGTTCTTTCTTCGGCCCAATTAACGCGCATGTTATTAGAAGTAAAAGGCGTCATATTTCTTCGGTATTTTTTGTCGAGTACTTGTACATAAAAGGCTTGCAAATGGCGCCAGTTGCTTCAGAGACCGACAAATTTGTCAAGTTCCATTCGGCTACTCATTGAAGGCATAGATGTAATTGTTTGTCTGTCTGTAGCCCTTTTCTTCTACTTGCAGCTTTCCATGTGGCGGCGAATTTCTAATTTTCCCCATTTGCAACCCGTGTTACATCATTTGCAGTAGATATACAGGAACCCTTTTTGGTACTGTCTGATAGCCTTCCTGTGCATTTTCGATCAGCTTCCCATATGACCAAATGTTTTTGTCACTATTTTCGTTCTTATGAAAACGGGCCGACGGAAAGACTGAAAACACACAGTTTTTTTTCCGTCTCTTTCCGTCACGCCGTTTTCGTAATAATTAATCCGCACAAACTCGCCCAATCGTCAGTTCTACTTTCACTCTTCTTCTCAGAAAGAATCCTGGTCCAGAAGTGATTAGACATGGAGACATTGCACGGCGAATGCACGTGGCGAGCGGGAATTTGGCATGTTTTCATGTGAACTACAAGAAAAAAATTTCACGTTGTTTCACAAAGCAGCAATCACTGATGACGCTCATAGTAGGGTAAGGCGGGGCAAAATGAGACATGGGGCAAAACGCGACATTTTGGCTTTGCCGACCTCTATAGCTAACACAGAAAGCAGTTTCCTTTGTTTCTATATTTCAGCGAGAGGTGCTGGTAGTTGTCCACCTTTTTATGTGTAAAAGTTGATGATTTCTCACAGCGTTCGCTTGGGAAAAATTACGCAGCTGGTGTCAGTGTGTGCGTGACCCGTCAAAAAGGGGCGAAATTCTTCTCGGCCAAATTTTCGGATCCGTGCATGAAGCTACTGTGGCGTCAGTACAACAACGTAAGTATTTATATTGTTACTATATACTACTACCTACATACCACCAAAATTTCAGTTCACTTGGTGCGCGGGGCCAAAGCGGACATTTTTTTTAATTTGGGCATGTGAGGGGGGGGCAAAAACGCGACAAAAAGGCATTGAATTGTCTTAGAGAGTGCCTCATTAAGTGAACCATTTACTTACACTCATTATATATTATATTTTATTGTTTAGGAAGGTTCGGACGCACAAGAGAATATCATATAAAGCTTCCTGGGAGGAAAACGACGTGAAAAAGCACTGACTGCTGTTCAGGACACCCACTTCATTCGTGCTGCATCGAGATTTTTCCGCGTTCCCAAGGATGCTCTCAGGAGGCGAACCCAAATTTGGAAGACTCTCCAAGTCAAGCCGTTCACAAACACGTCTCACCATCGATTTTTCCTTCAATACCAAATTTGTGCTAGAAAATTTGAATCTAGCACAGTTTTAAATTCATCGCCTCACGAAGCCCGGCTGACGAAGCTGAAAGCCACGAAACGCCCGTGCAGTTCTGCACCAAAACGGCAACAGGAGGCGAAGAAGATGCGTCAGATTATATCTAGCGTCCAATCGTTGAATAATCCAATGAAGTGCAAGCTTTCAACAAAATACAACAATAGCACAAAGAAAGACTGGTGGTGTGTGATCTGCAAGGAGTTTTGGACCAAAACAGCACCGGATTCTGTCTGGATTCAATGCGTGGAGTGCAAGGACTGGGGTCATGAAGGCTGCGTGAGGGCCCACGGAGTTTAATTTCAAGTGCTTCTACTGCAAAAACTGAAGGGTTAAATTTTTTTTCACACTGTCTCGTTTTGCCCCGCAGGTTGGGGCAAAATGAGACATCTGGTGCATTTTTTATTTCTTTTTAAAATAAACTTTTTAACAGTGGCAACATGGTCATATTTATGTAGCACATACCTTGTACTCAAAGGAAAGTTTCTGCATTGTCGTTTAAGGGTAAAGAGTGAAATAAAAATAAATATTCACTATTTTCACATTTTTGTCTCATTTTTTCCCCACCTTACCCTAATACGTGCGTGCATGCTAAACACTTACCACGACAGTTTCATCCTCCCCCCAGTATTCAGTATATGATAATGTCGCGTTACAGAACTTCTAGCGCCTTCACTAGGCCCAGCTGAACACCAAAGCTCGTTAACATGAAAAACAGCAAATAGCGGAAATCGCAGTTCTTTATAGCCTTTCTAGTTGATTAGTTGATAAAGCGTGATTACCCAGTGGTGCCTTTCATTAGCCCGCGTTGTGTAACATTTTCCAAGTCTTATAAAAATCCCTAGATTCAATAAAAAGACGCCAAATCCCTGAATAAGGTAGAAAATCCGTAGATCTAGCGAGAAATCCCTAGGGTTGGCATCACTGCCAAGGCGAAGAAGCCGGTTCTGGTGAGCGTACAGGAATGCGACGCTCGAAGGTGCACCGGTCACATGCGCAGTTGTATGCGCAGTGTTCCAATAATTGGAGCTCTCTTCGTCGTGGTCTTGTCGGCGATCAGTCGTTTCGGATATGGCAGTCTTATCTTTTATCGACATTATCGAGGAGACTTGTCCTTTCACGTAACAACCTTTCATTCTTGCCTAAATATTGACACAAGCCACCTTCAAAACTACGCGCGCTGACCAATTCTTACGCCCTCCCGATTGTTGACAGCGTACTTGGGAAACCTATCAAAAATCCGGCAAGTAGCACGTGCCCACATGAGCCATGCAACAGCAGCTGCGCGCCACACGTGCGACACAAGAAAAACAAAGGAAGAAGAAGAGGTGTGGAATTAGAAGAGACTGTCGTCTTCAGCGGCCACACGGCCTTTCTCTGAATATTTTGTTTCTTGGGTACAAGTTCGCCCCAACTAGTTTAATCTATTAAAGTGTGCTCTTTAATTGTGTGTTACAATATGAACGCGTGACCGTCAATGCCAGATGAAGTGTTGCATTGTTGGGCAGGTGGATGAAGGTCCGAATCCCGGCATGGATGAAGGAAACAGTTAGGAAGCCGGGAGCATTGCGCTATTCGAAAGAAAGAAAGAAAGAAAGAAAGAAAGAAAGAAAGAAAGAAAGAAAGAAAGAAAGAAAGAAAGAAAGAAAGAAAGAAAGAAAGAAAGAAAGAAAGAAAGAAAGAAAGAAAGGTATGAACTATGTCAAGCTTCAGTTGTCTTACTTTTCCTGATAGGGGAAGGGCTGCTGAATTTTTTTCATTGATCTTGCCATGTGCTGGCAAATGAGAAGATTTTGTAGCGTGTTGTAGAATTCCGATAACCCAGCGACTTTATACTTTGAAACGCTGATGATGTAGGTACAGACAACACGCCGAAGTATATGACGCTCTCTATGTAGAGAACCTACGTAGAAAGCTTAAAAAAGGGCACCCAGAGCTAAGCGAAACTTTCATGCGTTAAGGCACCTTTCCAGTTTTTGAGGTACATAATCCTGACGGACGGACATAAATATCATACGAGTCTGCAGTGAACACTTATAGGTACAAGTATAATCCTTCATAATGGGACATCTCTGGCCTGACAATTTCGGAAACGAACTCACAGCCACCGTATCTTTAAGAACCAGAGGCTGGAGTAAGCCAAGTGCACGAATTCTGGAAGAAGCTTTCTGAATGCTGGAAAAGTGCTTTCTAATAATTATTCTTGAAATCTCTAAAATGTAACATGCATCAAAACCAAGCACGCAGAATTTAATACCAGCCCACCTCATTGGACTCGGACCAAAAAATACTTACGCTACTATGATGGAAAAAAGGACGTCCCAGTGATGCTCTTAAGTCCAGCCAAGAGAAATTCAAGACTCCTTGAAGGCAACAAAAGATTGGTTGCAGTCTCGTGGTGATTTTGCACGAAAACAGTGTTCGGATAAGTGTAGCCCAGCACGGAAATCTGAGTTTAGCAAGGATAAAAATGACGAACTTTTAACAAACCAATATCCAACTTTTTGAGTAAAAGAAATCGCGGGACTTGTCAGCAAAGCGTAAACCACAATGCCACCAGATGTGTCCATAACTGACGAAAGCAGTTATTGCGGAAAGATTATGAGATATTCAAGTGCAGAGAGTGTATAAAGCACCGCCGCCTGCTTTAAGAAGTGTCTGAATTGTTTGTACATGACGTGCGTAATGATTATGTTTTTTGGCTGTCGATAAAAAAAAACATGACTGATCCCTCTGTCATAGGAATCGTAAACACAAAAGTGAAAACTGTCTTCATAGAAGTAATGCTTATTGTGTAGTGATTATGACAGTTTTTACGACGTCTATTGGTGCTTGGCAGCTATAGCATTGTTTGGCATGGATGCGCCCACGTTGACGCCTAGTGGCCCATCTCCATCGCGACGACTAACAACCAGCATCATTATTTAACCGTCGTGGTAGCTCAACATGTTAACCTATACGCGGACACAGTGTATCGTGAATGCCGCGCAAAGACATCATCAACAATCACATAATAAGCACTGGTACTTGATATGCACTTCTTCAAAGCGACGTCAATTAAGGAGAGAAACGGCACGATGTGCGCTCCCGAGTAATAGGGTAACCTACACCTGTGCTCATGCATACACTACCACAATGCGCTTCAGTAACACGGGAGGCAGAGGTTCGTAGCTTGAACCGCGAACGTGCGCAGGCGTTCCACGTTCCGCGGGCTTCTGTCTTGCTCCTCAAAGGGACAACGTTCGCCCGTCAACATCGTTGCCTTTCTGGAGCGCTTACTGCAGCAGTTTTATTATCACCGGCGAAACGCCGTTGGGGCATGTGGAAGCTGCACTACTCCGACAACGAGCCGTCACACGCTATAACCCGAAGCGAAAGGCAAAGAACATAACTGCGTCTAGGCCGACTCCCTGATGCCAACGCGGTGAGTGTCTTTTTTAAAGACGATAGTCTTTCTTGGGACACCTAAACGGAGAAATTTTGGTCTGTCTGTATATCTGTCTGTTTCTCTGTTTGTCGGCACGTCGCACGATTCAGCTAGCTGGCCAAAGTTTAATCCCCTGCCTTACGACCTCCAATCTTGACCGAGCGGCATGTGTTCATACGGGTGAGCGTGGGCAATTAAAAATCAAATATTACGCATACCTGAGGCACAACATCAATACCTTAGTACTATTCACAGTGTTCCTTTAAAACAAAATCTATAGATACGTAATTATAAAGATCCTAGTGTTTATTACGCGGCGCTGAAAATGCGCCGCTGTGTACAAAACAAGTCTCCGCCCAGTGATTTAACTTCCACGCTGTGGTGCTGCCACCTGGCAGCAGCACAGTTCAACACAAGCCGATGTTCCCCAGTAGCGCTGTAGATGGCGTCCTCTTCTGTTTTATCAATGCCAGCCAGATGCGGCTGATTCATCGTAGAAGAGCGCTGTCTCAGGCAAGGCAAAACATATATGGCCGCTTGATGAAATACGACCCACTCTACAAGACATGATCAGAGAACGCAGAGAAAAGACCGACGACCAAATTTCAGCGGAGAAACGCCGGCGTCCGTCTAAGCGTGCCCGGAAAACGTCCGAAAACGAGCCCAGCGGCTAGCCAAGCTATTAAATTGTGGTACTCATGCCGCTCATGCAGTGCAGTCGGCACAAGACTATCGTCTTTCGACGACATTTGCAGCGAAGCACGCAGATACGCGGCCAATTTTTTATTTTTTTTTTTTGCTGCTATCGAGACGCTTTTAACCATGGCATCCGAGATTGCGAGCCGGCGCGCAATCTCGGATGCCGTGCTTTAAACTGTGCCGTCGACGAATCGTTTTCTATCAGTGCTATAGTAAGTGTCATGCCGCATTACTTCTCGTCACCGCTCACAGACGGTGGCATCACCGCCCCGATCTCCAGCAGAGAGCACTGTGCG
>JALIZH010017941.1:0-53755 GCA_030522465.1 Rhipicephalus appendiculatus
CCCTATGCACGTGCGTATATATATATATATATATATATATATATATATATATATATATATATATATATATATATATATATATATATATATATATATATATATATATATATATATATACGTTACGGAGCTCTGTAGTCACGGCGCGCAAGGGGCCATGTCATGAGGTTCGCGCGCACCTTTAGCAAGCAGGAAAGTGCTACTCAATCGCTAGAAAGTTTATACTCTCTAAGCGCATGTTTTGCTAACCAATTCACTGCTTTATCATTGTGATTTTTTGTCGAGCTTCGTTGCTTGAAAAGTTGGTTAATTAATCTTGTGTAATTCATCAATAGCACGCGCTGTCTCACTCCATGCAACAATCACTATGATGCCTATGGTCGCGCCGTCATAGAGTGCGTCGGCATGTAGTTGAACTCTGGCTAGAAAACGGAGGCGCCCTATGCACGTGCGTATATATATATATATATATATATATATATATATATATATATATATATATATATATATATATATATATATATATATGGGTCATTCCAAATCAAGTGTACAGGTCAATTTTCGACCATCTCCGATCCTGCTGAAAAAAAATTATGAGGGTATATGTGAGTGTGAGAAGTAGTTATTGAGGCGTTATTTTTCGCAAAAAAATTTTGTGTTGCCTAGAGGGCGCTTCGAAACTTTGGGCACCCAATGATGAAACTGGCTGTCGCGCTAAATAATTTGTATAAAATTACTGGTCTGAGCAATTTCTACGAAACAATTTTTTCCATAATCTTAAGACGCTGATCTTTCATGACAATGATAGTTTATTCATTTTTGTCTTAACTTTCTTTATTTTTGGCCTTGGCGAAAAATTGCAATATGCTGCATGTTTAGCGTATTTTATAAAGCACAGATTTTTTTTGCGAGTAATACATTACCATTATGTGTTTTATGGGTTCCTATAATAAATGATAAAAATACTTCGGGAGAACATGAAGCAAAAACATTGCCGCAATATTGTGACAGTTGGAAAAAATGGCATTTTTTACTTATATTGAGGCTTCATTTTCTCAATGTAGCGGTCCAAGTAAAAATATGGCTTATATACTGTTGCACAGTATGCTTTATTGGTAAGACATGCAGAATGTTTCAAAAGAGTAGATTTTGTTTTAAGGGAGAAAAAAAATTTTCCAACTGAACAACTACAAGGTAGTAGAAAGTTCGCCTTTGCCTCGCCTTCACTGCATAGCACGTCAGCGCAAGATTCTAGCGGGAGCTTTTTCGGCGGCGAATAATGCAAGTCATACAACAGCTTGTCACCTGTTTTGTAATACTGCTGTATCGAACGTCCAAAAGGGCAGTAGTGGTAATTTTATGGAACGGCATATTTCCCCTTGGACCATATAGGGCAGGTTATATTCAACCGCTTCGTATTCCCAAGTGGCAGAATTATAATGTAGTCGATGGCCTGCAATACAGTATTGGGGCGTTGTGTTTGGCTTCTGATAATTAATGCACATGGTCTTAATGTCATTCAACGACATAATTAAGGTATAGTTTACTTAAGATGTTTTTATGATGTATCAGGTATAGGCCGATGCGTGATCGCTTATCACTGGTTTGCATGATGAAATTATGTATCCTAGGTGTACGCGTTAGAGATGATTCGATATCGTACCCATAAATGACACTTCAGTCACCATTTCCGGAGGGAATTTGAACGTTTTCATCCCCCTATTTCTTAATTGTTCGAAGGCGCTGAAAATGTTTTAATTAAAATCCCGTCCGGTGGTGAGGGGCTTTTAACATATTCAGCACCCTAGGACCTTTTTGTTAAAGGTCCTAGGGTGCTGAATATGTTAAAAAAGCCCCTCACCATTACCGGACGGGATTTTAATTAAAACATTTTCAGCACCTTCGGACAATTAAGAAATAGGGGGATGAAAACGTTCAAATCCCTCCGGAAATGGTGACTGAAGTGTCATTTATGGGTACGATATCGAATCATCTCTAACGCGTACACCTAGGATACATAATTTCATCATGCAAACCAGTGATAAGCGATCACGCATCGGCCTATACCTGATACATCATAAAAACATCTTAAGTAAACTATACCTTAATTATGTCGTTAATTATCATTAAGACCATGTGCATTAATTATCAGAAGCCAAACACAACGCCCCAATACTGTATTGCAGGCCATCGACTACATTATAATTCTGCCACTTGGGAATACGAAGCGGTTGAATATAACCTGCCCTATATGGTCCAAGGGGAAATATGCCGTTCCATAAAATTACCACTACTGCCCTTTTTGGACGTTCGATACAGCAGTATTACCAAAACAGGTGACAAGCTGTTGTATGACTTGCATTATTCGCCGCCGAAAAGCTCCCCGCTAGAATCTTGCGCTGACGTGCTATGCAGTGAAGGCGAGGCAAAGGCAAACTTTCTACTACCTTGTAGTTGTTCAGTTGGAAATTTTTTTTTCTCCCTTAAAACAAAATCTACTCTTTTGAAACATTCTGCATGTCTTACCAATAAAGCATACTGTGCAACAGTATATAAGCCATATTTTTACTTAGACCGCTACATTGAGAAAATGAAGCCTCAATATGAGTAAAAATGCCATTTTTCCAACTTTGTCACAATATTGCGGCAATGTTTTTGCGTCATGTGCTCCCGAAGTGTTTTTATTATTTATTATAGGAACCCATAAAACACATAATGGTAATGCATTACTCGCGAAAAAAATCTGTGCTTTTTATAAAATAAGCTAAACATGCAGCATATTGCAATTTTTCTCCAAGGCCAAAAAATAAAGAAATTTAAGACAAAAATGAATAAACTATCATTGTCATGAAAGAGCAGCGCCTAAAAATTATGGAAAAAATTGTTTCACAGTAATTTCTCTGACCAGTAATTTTATACAAATTATTTAGCGCGACACAGTTTCACTTGGGTGCCCAAAGTTCGAAGCGCCCTCTAGGCAACACAAAATTTTTTTTGCGAAAAAATAACGCCTCAATAACTACTTCTCACATTCACATATACACGCATAATTTTTTTCGGCAGGATCGGAGATGGTCGAAAATTGACCTGGTACGCTTGATTTGGAATGACCCATATATATATATATATATATATATATATATATATATATATATATATATATATATATATATATATACATTGTATTCCCTGACGTTTCGGCCGGGGTCCGGCCTTCGTCAGGGAATACAATGAATACGTGAAATATGTTGCTTATATACACAGGGGGCCCCCAAACACGTGTCTAACCAGCATCTAATATCACACATATATCAGACAAATCAGCATAGTTTAAAGTGTGATGTGGTATTACAGGAGTACTGACATGATTTGAAGACATCGCAAAAAGGACATTTTTCGTTTCCTTGGTATGCTGTGTCAACGCTCTCCACACACCAGAGTGAGGCAACACGTATAAAATATTTTATTTTGATTTGAAAGTTTTCGTCGCTCAGCATCTGCAAGCCAGCTCCACTGCAATCGACATCATCCCGACGAGTCAGGACAGTTTCTTAGTTTGCGAGCTCTGCGTCCTGCATGCAGCCTAAGTCGCAAAAATCAGTCAGGGTCACTGGACGACAATTCGCTAATCGTTGTTTACGTGCACCACGAGCAGATGACAGATTTGCCGTTAGTGTGTTGCCAGTTGCTGTCTTCCCGTGACGTCGCACTGCTCTGACATGTCACTGCGAAGCCGCTCACTCGATACCGAAACCGAAATTGCTGTTTTATGGTAGCGGTATTAAATATACATGCAATGCATTCCCAAGCACTAAGACATTCTTTTTAGGTTTCTCGACACCTGTACTTTTATTTAGAGAAACAGCCCAACATTTCTTAAAATTCGTGTCAGTACTCCTTTAACATGACTACATGACAAAAATGATGTCCGGTGAAGTGGGCGCATTAATAAAGGGAACTTTTACACAGTCACGGAAAGGAAAAAAAAACGTCATAACATGGGTGATTACGTACATCTGTGACATTTAATAACAATGCGTTAAAAGAACTCGATGAACTAAAAGAAACATGTGTAAACATCAAACAACAACGCGCTAAAAGAACTAACAAGAAACAGGTGTAAAGCAATGTGAACAGCAATCTAAAGAAAACATGTGAAAAGTTTCGCAATATTGATAATGCGATATGGAATTAAACCAACACCTAAGTGAAACTGTGATACATGGCACTTATCACAGTTTCACTTAAGTGTCGCCTACAGGCGGCGCGCGTCAGCAAAAACAAGTGTTCCTATCCCAAATCGAAAACACGTCAGCTGATTTCCGAAAAAAAAAAGGTAACGACATACGCATGTCCTGCAACGTGTCGCGATACAGTAGATACATCGTAAAAGTATTTCACTACTGAAAAGCAAATAGATTTTTCAAATGCATCTCAATACAGAAATACGGATATCTAAAGGCATCTCTAGGACACTATCGCGATACTGCCCAGCCCTTATATACCTGGTGTCCCAGCTAACTTGTGCCAAGGGTTAAAAAAATGTAATATTAGAGGCAGGCCATTTAAATCAGTCACACATTGCTGACAGCCACCTTGCGAAGTACATATTTTTGTTTTGTAGTTAATTTCTTAATTAGGATTATTTAACTAAATTTCTAAATATTGAATTTAGGTCAGAAATGGGATTTTCAAAGTTCCAAAGCGTCTTCAGAAAGCCCCAGGGCATTATTTGCGATAAAGGAAGTCTCAGGTGCACTACCATCTTTTCCAAGCTGTAAAGAAAGCCCGCGAATAAAAAAAAGACAAAAAACACACGTAACTAGCGCATTCGCGCGACACGAGCGTGCTGCTCTCAGCCGTGGTATGAGCGAACGAAATGAGCTGCGGCCGCGACTCAACGTCTCCGTTGCAGCAGTAGGCCGATAAGTTGGCGGTGGTTTCTTGGCCCGCGGTAGCCAGTTGGCGCGCGTCACGGTGCAAGTTGTAGCGAGCGCGGGCATTGACGCGGGCCATCTGGCGGCGCTAAGATGACCAGGCAAGCACAGAATTCTTATTGCAGTGACGTAATGTATTCTACTTTTATACTGGTGTAAATTCTTGGCTGGGGTGTAGTACCGAATGCCTTGTCTTTTTAAACATTTTTGCGTCGCGGACACCCATCCAAAAGAAAGAAGCATATCTATGATTGCGTTTGTCCGAAGCGTCACAAGATATCGATACCATCGTCCGGTAACCTGGCCCTGCGTGAACACCTTGACGTATACAGGAAAAGTTATGCGCTAAAATTCTCTACTGTCCCGAAATGCGCTCCGTATCGAGCAAAAGTGTAAGCACTGCGGGCTGCGCACGTTTTTTCTCCAGCTGTAGCTGTTTTTTTTCAGCCACAGACAAAGACTTGCCACGACAGAATAGCTATTAATCGCCATTCCCATACAGAATTCATTCTGATCGAATAGGTGTCGCTATTCTGTTTTCCTTTCTTTCATAAAGGGTAATTGGCCCCTTAAATGAGATTGTGCGTGAAAGTCAGCGATAAACCTGTACTCCATCATAAAAGGTTGATGAAATCGCAGAGTGAAATATTCATAGCGTGATTTACACATAACATGTGTTTCGTAGCCCAGTCATGTGTTTTGGCGATTTGAAAGCGCGCGATTCATCCAAATCTTCTTGGATCTCGCAGGATTAGGCTACAGGCACGTAGAAGAATACACTGTCCTCATTCAGCAACATGTCGACCAGCCACGACTGCTTCTCGGTGATGAAGAGTCTGGCGAAATGACCTCGTCTTTCCGCGCCGTCTTGGAAGACGATATGGTCCCTAGGCACCCTACGAGATGTCGCAGCGATAAGGCAAAGGTGAAAGGTCCAATGGGATTTTATTAAGGGCAATTATACTTGTCAGGCTCATGTCAAGACAGAGTCCAGCACTCTTTGGATGTTGCTTTGCTATTTTATGGACAAATCTAAGCAACGCTGTTAAGTATGAAATCAACTTTTTGTGATATAAGTGCTAATAGTACAATATTAGAAAATTAACTGAAAAATCTGGTTTGTGTGGCGAAAGTGTAAGACAATCATTTCCTATGGAATTTCAATGTGTGAAGTATGTGTACATATAGTTTTATCAATCGATGGGCTGCCAGTGGTAGATATGAATCGGCTTGTAAGTTATTTCATTGCACGAGGCTCAATTCTTGTTGGGCGGGGCTGAGAGTTGTATTTACAGAAAAAAAAAAAAGCCCAAGCATGCCGCACATGCCTGCACTGTTTTGTCATCATGTCAACTGATTACTTCTAAGTCGTTGTTAAACGTTTACTAGGTTTTAATAGCACCGTGAAGGAGAGTTGAGAGATGCCGACTTTAATACTGGGACATAACACTTTTTTTTGCTGAAAACTGTTATAGCAATGCCCAATAATTGTCAACTTATATTCACTAGCGAAGAAACAACGAAATAACAAAAATGTTCGAACGTGTTTCGCGATATGTTTAGTCAGCTATCACCAGCAATGTGTGCGAGACATTTCCAGAGAAATATTATTGCTAGTCGCGCCACTTTCTGTTGCACTTAATATCACATGCCCTATATACGTGTTCGGGTTTTTAGGCCCGCAGGACTAGCATTATTATAAAGGTCTGACTCTTAGCAGGCGCGAAGTCGTCGTCAGAGAGAGGCGATTCCAAGATCCCACTTCTGCGTTAAGGCTATAGTATAATTGGGTGTAGACGTATATGATGGATAACCTAACGGGGGAAAAAAAAAAACAGGCACAGACGCAGGTTCATGGTATGAAAGCCACGTTTCGTGTATTCGTTACAGGAGGTCGCCGTTGGGAACAAAAGCCAGAACGGACGGCACGAGTTGAAGCCCTTGCCGTGGCGTTGTCGCCGCCAGTTGCTTCTGGACAGCGGTGTGCGGAGGATCGATCCTTCTGAAGCCAAGGAATGCCGATACATTAGGGCGTCGCGGGAACGTTGCGGCTGTGAGTGCCGAGGCCAGTGCCTGCCAGAAGCCTGTTCGTGCTCCCTGAACGGCATACCCTGTCAGGTGAATACTGGCCTTTCCCGTGTGTCAAGATGAACATTTAACCAAATAGGTCCCACTTAAACTGTGTTTACTGTAGCTGGACCTTCAAGTCCGCAGCATAGATGGTGCTGCGGACTTCTTGTTGTATGCGAACTATGAAGAGGCAGTATCACATACTCATTTCTGCGCTCAATCATACGGTGCCTCCATATGTAGACGCAACAGTTTTTTGTTAAAGGAATGTTCCAAATGATAGCATGACCAGGATTTGGGGACATTTGCACGTAGCGCCCTCTCTTGTCGGTGACAGCGGCGGCCTGCCGGAACTGAATGGGAAGTAGGCGAAAATAATCATATCTTACGAAAAAAGCTAGTTATCAAAAACGACTCCCGGTTCTACAAAGCAGAGACTTAATTAAACATTCTGTGAAAATTACAGTGTCGCACTACAAACCGCGTGGCTTCCCAGAGTGTTTAATATTTAACAATGGGTCCCATGTATTTCCAATGGGGGTGTTCAATTGTCTAGGGAAGCCACAGATTTTGTAGTGCGATAATGAAATTTCGCCACAGTGTTCCAGTAGGTTTCTGCTGTATAGATCCCGGAGTCGTTTTTGATAACTAGCTTATTTCAAAAGATATGATTTTTTTCGCCTATTTTCCATTCAGTTATGGCAGGATGCGGTTGCTGCCGCCGAGAGATGGCGCCACGTACGAATGTCTCCAAATCCTGGGAATGTTGAGATGAAAAAAGCCTTACACTGCGCCGAATGTTAACATAAACAGTAAACCTTTGCTGAAAAAATAACCTTGGCTTGAGCCAATTTGCTTACGAGTAACGCACAATAAAAAAAACATGTGTCAGCTCCTCTACTGTGAAACCTGAGGAAGTGCGTAGCACAGGCAGCACAAGCGCCCAGCGATTCCCGTTCATAGAGTTCCCACTGCTCCGTTTACGAAAGCGTCGTCGACGCCAATGTTTGAGGTAAGCGTGTAGGATTTCCCCGGCACGAGTAGAATCTTGTTAGGAAAATTCGCAAACTCTGTGTGCGACATATGCGCTACTTTTTGGTGCGCTTTATCGACTTCCTGCATGTTGCAGCAGTTGAGATCGCGTCATGTGCAGCGAGTTCTGTCTACTTGTTTCCCCCTTCAAAAGCCTGAGGGGATGGGCATTCGCATTCTCGGCGAGGCGGTGGCGCCCTCTCTTGCCGGCCCCGGAGTCCGCCGCAGATTTCTGAAACGTTTTAGCAAGTTTAGTTGACTTTTGCGATTAATTACTTGATTATGTCTGTTAATTATGGTATTTAAGACCTTGCTCGTTCAGTTTACCCTGGGTTTGAGCATTGCTAGCTTTGTTATGGCTTGTATTGAGCGCTTCGCTGCGAGCGTGACCACGCCACCTGAGATGTATGAATGGACGAGAAGTGATCCTCACTTAAAATGGGCACCACCGGGTTTGACAAGTTGTTCGTTAGGAGTGGAGTCAAGTGGTGCGCTTTGTTGCATTGGAAGGTTGTCAACATAATTAGAAGCGCCACATATTTTTATAAGAAAGGTTTCATCCTGCTCGTAGTATAGGGCATAACGGATGACAGGCATGTCTCTATGAATTTCTTTACATTGAAATGCGGATTCTAGTAGCCTGCAATAATATACCACATGGAAAGCTTTTCTTGTATGTTCTTGCCCCATTTTTGGGAAAATGTATAAATTGGGATGTATTAAGAACACCGATATTAAAATTCTTGACTTAGCGGGTTAAGTGTCCTGAAGTTTAGAAGCGCATTTACTAACAAACCGCGCCACGTAGATATGTTGGCATTCCAATCTTTTAGCGGGTTTGTGTCTTGACTGGGGCTAGCACGTCCTGAATGGGGCTGTAGGAGAAAACAATCCGGGCTCAGGGTAATATGAAGTCATCAGCCACCACGTCGTTCCTTTAGGATTTTTTTCCGCTGTTCTTTGCAAACACATGCACATATATTGATATGAGTTTGACGCTGTGCGAGATTTTTTGTGTAGGATAACAAAAGCAGCAAGTTCCTGTAAATCTTTATTAACAAAAATCAAGGAACAACGTATTTACGAAATATCTATGTATCCTATAGCACAAGGCTCTCAACTGATTTCAGCCAGCGGGCAGCAGTCACGCAATTTAGTCCCGCAAGGGCCGGTAGGTACAGGGAGTGGGGGCAGGGGGGTGCGGAGCGGCTGTAGTTTGTACACATTGTCAACAAACGTACGTGACCATTTAAAAGCAATCCTTCCCACATTTGCTGTAAGGGCCATTTCTGAAAGAGATACGGCGCAAGGATTACAACAACATGTCGATATCGATCGCCAAAATGACTAAAATCTGGACACGGATTCTGAAATATTGTTTTTGTTTCACGGTTATTTTTCAACACATTGTGACCACATGGGGTGCCTCACGAAAAAAATCCGTTACAGCAGTCGTGAATGTGTAGATCACGAACATATTTATTCAGAAAAAGAAATGCCCCCACCTCCCCGAAGGGAACCGTGAGGAAATGCGAATGCATTTCGCGCGCGCTTCACTCCATTTATATATACGTGCGAGCGAGCGGACGGGAGTGGGGGGGGCGCAGGGAGGAGAGAGAGCGAACGGCGAGAGGAGCGGCGAAGCACTGCACCTACCCTCTCCTACACTCTCCACACACGCGGGAGCTCCGCCGAGCTTCCGCGATGCGAGCGCCCTCACACACCAGAGCGCGCTCCTCCTCTCCACTCACTCTCCACTACTCCGCCCGCACCAGCTGCTCCGGTTGCTAGGGGCGAGGATAAACGCGCGCGTCCGCAGCTGTTGCTATGGGAGAGGGAGTGAGAGCGGAGAGATAAAAGTTACACCATCTTCCGCTAATAATGTGTGAAGCAGCGGGCGCTCACGCTTACACTGGCGGCGGCGTTGACGCTGGCGCTCATCGCACCGCTGCGCAGGAGATAAAACTGGGGATGCGTAAAGCACGCAGCGATGGAGCGGTGTTTCCTACTGGAACATGCCAATCGCTGCTAATGTGCAATGAGAGACAGATGACTCCGACTGGACACAGAGACTCGCAGTCCGCTTTTAGTTAACGCGCACGCTGCGAATTTTTATTGTTCAACAACGCACAGGAGAAATCTCCCACCGGCACCACCTTGCAGGTCGAAATGCATTGCCATATATACGGAGTGGCCAGTGAACGGTTGTGCAGCGCGAGCAGTCGGTTTTTTCAACCAAGAAACTCGCCTAGCAGACGCTGCCTGTGTCGGCGTCGCGAGGCGATAGAGGGGGGGGGAGCGTAGTAGAGGAGAGAGGGGGGGCGCGCATGCGCAGTGGGAGTGCGGACGCTGCGGGCAGAGATGCCTAGAGAAGAGAGGGGGGGAGCGTAGGAGAGGAGAGAGAGGTGGGACGCGCATGCGCAGTGGGAGTGTGGACGCCGCGGGCAGGGATGCCTAGAGGAGAGAGGGGGGAGCGTAGCAGGGGAGAGAGGAGGGGAGGCGCATGCGCAGTGAGGGGTGTGGTTGCCGCGGGAAGGGATGCCTAGAGGAGAGACAGGGAGAGAGGAGGTTTTTTAATTTTTTTTAAAGGGTTTGCGCATGCGCAGTAAGGGTGGTCACGCCGCACACCACCACCACCGGATTAAGCTTCGCCATAAGATGCTTCACATCTAACACCTGCCGGTGCTCACACAACCTATCTTCGTCCCCGCGGACCCCGCCGCCGGACAACGCCGGATGCCTGACATAGCCCGACTATGAAATGCATTCGCATTTAAAAATGCCCCCACCTCCCTGGAGGGAATCGTGAGGAAATGCGAATGCGCCAACACCGACTTCTGCCATCGCCTTGAGAGGCGCCCCGCCAGCGAACGGTCGAAAGTGAGGCGCGAGCGGACGGGAGAGTGGGGCGCAGAGAGGAGAGAGAGCGAACGGCGAGAGAAGGAGCGGCGAAGCACTGCACCTGCCCTCTCCTACACTCTCTCGCACCACATGCTCCGGTTGCTAGGGGCGAGGATAAGCGCGCGCACCGCAGCTGTTGCTATGGGAGAGGGAGTGAGAGCGGAGAGATAACACCTGCCGGCGCGCGGACACCTCCTCAACCTATCCTCCTCCTCCGCGAACAACGCCGGACAACGCCGCCTGACATAGCCCGACTAAGAAATGCATTCGCATTTAAAAAAAAGTGGCATGAAGACAGGTGCGGGCCGCAAGCAAGAGGTTCGCGGGCCGCATGCGACCCGCGGGCCGTGTGTTTGAGTCCCCCTGCTATAGCATATATGCAAATCTGCATACAGAGATTGCCTATGCACTTTTGCGAATAGCTGATGACTACCTCGTAACCTAAATTTTATCTGTTCCTGAATCCTGAAAGGGTAATTGTTGTATTTAAAGGAAAGAATTTGCTCCGCTGAGCTTGGTATCATTACGCACTTTAAGAACGGTTCCTGCCACCCGGAGGAATGCTTGACGGTGTATTTCTAGAGCCGTGCACATAACGCATCACCGCAATATCGATTAAGGGGAACGAATTAAACGTGACGTAGAGGGCGTTACTGATATCCTAGACTTGGCAAGACGAATCAGGGCTTGTTGCTGAGCTAGTTGGTTCATACTTCAGGGAAAAGAACAATCACGGCGCAAAGAGTACGAGGACGAAGTGAAGAAACGAGCAGAAATGGCGCCCGTGTCAGTCTGCTCGTTTCTTCACTTCGTCCCCGTACTCTTTGCGCCGTGAATGTTCTTTCCCTGAAGACGAATCAGTCTTCAGGGAAATCAGGCACCGACTGATGTCAAGCAGCACGTACGAAACAAGGAAATGGCATGTCTCTTCATGGAATTAGTAACCCTTGGTGCTGCTCATTGTAACACGTGATGGCGCAGATACAGTAATTTATTTGAATATAGTCACTGACAGGGGCGCCAGTAAAACTGGTTGTTTCGTATTGATGAGCAACGTTACGATTACCTACCAACATTAATAATCATGACAGCGTTACATAAACATTGACGCTCGGTTATTTGGAACACGAGTGGAGTGTGCCATGGATTTTAGTACGGAAAATGAATGAATGAATGAATGAATGAATGAATGAATGAATGAATGAATGAATGAATGAATGAATGAAATTAGCTCGTGGAGTTACAACGTCCTGTAACACAAGGTGTTGGATATACGTACGATAGAATAATACGAGTAAGCGTAAATACAGTTGTCATTTTTTTTTCTCAAGATTCGTTTTTCATCCGCATCATGTGCAGGTGGAGGAGGTGTCATTTCCTTGCGCCTGTTCGGAACAGGCGTGCGAAAACCCGTGTGGCCGTCGTCAGTACAGTCCTGATATCGTTCATGAGCCACTACAGCAACACAATGACGCGCCTCGACGCCGGATCAGGCTGCAGAAGAATTGTCGGTCTCTGGTCTGAGACTCGACGACGACACCAAGCACGAAGACCTCAATGGTAAATCCCGTGCTTTCTATCTGTTCCCTTGCCATTAGAATATACCAGGTAGACCCATACCGCACACACTTGTTGGCGAAACGTCTGGTTGTTTGCATAACATTGCCCTTCAGGGCATAAGAATTGCTCGCAAACAAACTGGACCTGCAGATGGAATGATCAAATTTGAAAAGTCGAATGGTTCCGATCACCGCGTGTGCGCCCAAGTAATGACATGCGAGTGTGGAATAACGATAGCTCGAGACGTTCTACCTTTTTTTTTTCGTGTCGTTTATCATAGATACGCATGGAGGCTATTTGACAAAACAAGTTAAGCTGAATTGCTGAGTCATGCGACGAAGCAACATCATCACATATGGAAGAACATTTCCTGCGCGTCAGCTAGCCGATAGCGGCGCTCACGACGAGCGACTGGCCACCCTGCAGGGAAGCGACGAGCCGCACCCCGCAAGGCACTGGACTGTGCATACTTGTGAGACTGCGCTTGTGTCCCGGTGCAGACGGACCCTAGGCTCAGGCGAAGTCGCCAGCAGTAGGCGGCCACAGCTCGCTTGACGTGGTAGCTGGTGGTTCCGGCGTCTCGAGCGCGTTCGCTGTCTGGAAGACGTCCGGCAGCAGGCTCTCCCGGAACTCGTGCCAGGTCACGCCATGGCCCGACGACTCCAACGGCTCGAAGACAGAAGCCTGGCCTTCTGAACCTCGCGCGTAGTTGCGGGTTCGCCCTAGGCTCTCTCGCCACCTCTTGCCGGCGTTCCAACTTCTCTCTTCTGCGCGAGCTTCCTGAACTGCTTTCTTTCTTCGTCTTCTTCTAGGGGATGCAGCGCTGTCGTCTGCTACGGTCGCATTTTTTTGGGTACTTCATCACACTCGTTCACAATGCCTAAGCTGGCAGGCAAGAGGCGTTGATCCAATAGTGATTTTTGGAAACGCTTTTGGGGTGTTGGGGTGCCTTCACTGGAAATATAAGCGACAAAAGCACGACGATCCAGAAAGCAGGAGCGGTACCGTAATACCGTGCCGTATTTTCGCACCGTACTTCTCTAACTTGCTAGAAGCCTCTTATGCTGTTAAGGTTAACGTACAAATGTTCTTCAAAATGTTGCGCTTAAAACATGCATTTCTCTTTTTACTTACTAGTCATTGTTACTTACTAGTCACTTACTAGACCTGTTTGCAAAAATATTGCGTTTGAACGTTAAGTTTTTAAACGGGGCTACATGTTCATATTGACTGTTACGCTTTCCTCTAGCTAATTTTTTGTTGCATTCACTGAAATGGGCAATACTTCAATGCATAAGTTTGTACAGACCAATAAATGCTCATTTTATTAATACTGTCACAGTAATAAAATGAAAGTAAATGACAGCCCGGCTTTCAGCAGATCAGTCACAATGGAGCCGCACGTCTTTGTCTTCTTCTACTACCCGCCAGTCTTCCACCACGAACAATTAACAGCGACACTGTGGCGCACAACAGACTAAGACCCACTGTATGGGCGTGTCATTACTCCCCCTTCTCAAAAAGCATCGTCTCGATGCTGCCGAAGGTGTAAAGGCAAGGGAAAGTTTTCAGCGTGAATAATACGGCTTCATCCTAGCCACGTGGACTACGTCCGGTTGAGCTGCACGATGAGAAGGGCGTGTGCTGCTGGTCTCAGGAATAACTCGGTAGTTTACGTCGTTGAGGCGTTCGAGTACTCTGTAAGGCCCGAAGTAACGACGCAGGAGTTTCTCCGACTTGCCGCGTTGGCGGACGGGGAGTGCATATCCATACTCTTTCTTCGGGTTGGTACGTCACTTCCCTGTGACGAAGGTTGTATCGCTTAGCGTCGTGTTGTTGCCGAGAGCGAATGCGGATGCGAGCTAGCTGGCGAGCTTCTTCGGCGCGCTGAGCATACTCAGCAGCATTTTCTGTGGTGGTCACAAATGCATCTGGTAGAAGCATGACGTCTAACATCGTGGTAACCTCGCGGCCGTGAAGCAAGCGGAAAGGAGTGAATCCTGTGGTCTCCTGGACGGCGGTGTTATATGCGAAGGTTACAAATGGTAGAACGCTGTCCCAATTCTTGTGATCCACGTCTACATACATGGAAAGCATGTCTGCAATGGTTTTGTTGAGCCGTTCTGTGAGGCCGTTGGCTTGCGGATGGTATGCAGTCGTCCGGCGGTGAACAGTGCCGCTAAGTGTCAGAACTTCTTCCAGCAGTTGGGCGGTGAAGGCCGTGCCTCTGTCGGTAATAACCATAGCTGGAGCGCCATGACAAAGGACGACAGCATGAATGAAGAAGTCGGTGACATCGCTAGCGGTGGCTCTTTCAAGCGGTCGCGTTTCGCAGTAACGGGTGAAATAATCCGTCGCAACTACTATCCAGCGGTTACCACAGGAAGATTTGCGAAATACACCAAGTAAGTCCATGCCAACTTGTTGAAAAGGCGCTCGTTGGGGTTCAATGGGTTGTAAAAAGCCAGCAGGTTTCATGGGCGGAGTCTTGCGCCGCTGGCAGTCTCGGCAGGTTTTAACGTAATGCTTGACGTTGCGGGAGAGTTTAGGCCAGTAGTATTTGTGGCGGATACGCGCGAGAGTACGCGTGAACCCCGAATGCCCAGAAGACGGTTCGTCGTGACACGCACTGAGGATCTCCTCTCGCATCTTAAATGGTACCACCACAGTGTCGCCACAGTGTCGCTGTTAATTGTTCGTGGTGGAAGACTGGCGGGTAGTAGAAGAAGACAAAGACGGGCGGCTGTGCCGAAGTGGCCGGTTGTCTCCGGAATCGTGGAAATGGAGGTAGGAACTCGTCCTGAGGTCGAAATAGCGCGAAAGGGTCGTACCCAGCACCTCCACCAGTTTGTCACAGTAATAACATGAAAGTAAATGACAGCCCGGCTTTCAGCAGATCAGTCACAATGGAGCCGCACGTCTTTGTCTTCTCTACTACCCGCCAGTCTTCCACCACGAACAATTAACAGCGACACTGTGGCGCACAACAGACTAAGACCCACTGTATGGGCGTGTCAATACAATTGCCCCTTTCTTTTGTTTTCGGACGACAATGCCAACTGATCGTTGCAAATATTATAGTATTCCAGAGCACCATGCTTCATATATACAAAGAGGTGACTATTTAGTTTTTCAATAATCGAAAGTTAATATCCTGTCTATAAAATGGGACATTAATTATCTGCGCTCTTCGTTACTCGTTATTGAACGAAATTGTGCGCAGTGACCTAACCTTCTCTCGGTCACCTGAGCTGGTCGGTATTGGATATCTCGGTGCCTTTTTCACATCATTTAGCTTTCTTATCATTTCACATCATCTGATTAATTGCTGGGGAGTTTACAGCCAAAAGGAAAGTAAGTATTAATATGAAGTAGGCCGCACGGAGATGCTCTCGAATAAATATCAAGATCTAGTGCGTCTTCTTACGTTCACCTAAATCTAAGCAAGCGTACGTAGGATGGCAGACTGGGCGATCAGGGTGAAATGCGTGGTGCTTGAACAGCGTTAAAGACTGGACCAAATAAGGAAATACACATGGGACGCTGCACTTGCAACTCAGTTTATTGGAATCCAAAAGATTGAGCTTTTAAAGCCAGATGACATATATATGTGCAAGCTCGTTGTCGAAAACACTGGTAAGTATTCAAAGGTGTGGTGCCATCAAATTTCGAGGGTATAACAAGCTTGTTGCGGGTTTCCCTCTCTATGCAAGGACACTCCGCACGAAGGGTGGGGCACAGCAAACGTTTAGAATATATTTTAATTCACTTCTAAAGTGTACCTAATGCTCCATAGTACAGATTTCAGCCAGTTGGTACACGATCAACGAAGCGAAAAACAGCGCGAAACACGGGACAGTGAAAGAGACAGACAAAGCGCTGAACTAACAACCAAGGTTTTATTCCACACATGGGGGTATATATAGCACACGCTACATGCAAGGAGGGAGAGGAGAACAGTGACATGAAACTTTTGTTCATTAAATCTTTGTATCCATCGAGAAAAAACTGTGAAGAAGCCTTCATCCACTTGACAAATACGCAATTTTCCTGGTGAGGAGCGCTAACGAAGGGACACTCACGCACATGTCCCGTTCTTGTCAATGCAAAACGCCTCATAAATCTTAATGAAATTTATCCACACAAATTCCCCGACGCCGCCTGTACCACTTGCGGGCAGAGCGCTACATTAGCACACATGCTTTGGGAGTGCGGGTCGCTCGGCCCGACTTACACCAAGACCGAGTGGGATGCGCTTCTGCGCAGCCCAAACTTTGAGGACCAAATCCTGGCCGTCCAGTGCGCCCGCCACAGGGCCGTTAGGCTAGACTTGCCGGTCCCCACGTGGGAGTAGGGCAACCTCAGCGTCTGCACTGGATTTTATATAAGTTGTACTCACTCACTCACTCACTCACTCACTCCACTCACTCACTCACTCACTCACTCACTCACTCACTCACTCACTCACTCACTCACTCACCACCACCACTCACTCACTCACTCACTCACTACCACTCACTCACTCACTCACTCACTCACTCACTCACTCACTCACCACTCACTCACCACTACCACCACCACCACCACCACTCACTCACTCACCACCACCACTCACCACTCACTCACTCACTCACTCACCACTACCACTACTCACTCACTCACTCACTCACTCACTCACTCACTCACTCACTCACTCACTCACGTGCTCGTTGATCACTGTATCGTCGAAGTATCTTGCGTTGATCAAAAATTGCTTGACAGCCGCAAATGGAGCTATACGCTGCTAAGTGGCTGCCAACAGAACCCCGCATAAGATTGCGGTGTTCCCTGAGCATAGGTCGGCAAAACTTGTGGAGCGCACTCAAACTCACTCATGAAGTAAATTCTGCGCTTAGTGCTCACTCGGACTCACACTCACGAAAATTTTCTTATACTGGACTCACTCGGACTCAAACTCACCAAAACACTAGTCACCCGGACTCACTCAGACTCAGATTCACGACTAGATCTGAGTCTGAGTGAGTCCGAGTGAGGTCGACTCATGAGTCCGGTAGCCTAGAATCAGCTTTTTTTTTACATTGGTATTAATGCTCTTTAACACCAATATCTCACGTAATCGATGCTTTTCTTGGCGCCTTTTGATAAAGTATTTTAGAATGCGAGTTATGGGTGGTTGCAAACCAGTAAGGTCAGTCTATTTATTCGCAGTAAGGTCATTTTTCTTGAAAGAGATGACGACATAAGATTTATTTATCAAGAAATTCACCGGGAGAAAAACAAGGGCGGGGGGGGGGGGTCAAGGCACCCTCCCACTTAATTTGCACCTCTGAGCAATAAATATTGAAATGATGTATGAACGACACTGCTTTGGAATACGTGTGAGTAGACGTGAGTATAAACTTGCATCCAGGTAAGGCTGTTAGTAATGCTGAAGATGAGTAGATAGACCCTGAGACGGTCATTTACACAACGGCCTGTCTGTCCGATGTAACAGCGACCGCATGAGAGGGGGGATTTCGTATACCGCGTTAAGACAGCATTAAACAAACTTATTTGCATGTTTCTTATCGCACACGCGAGGCCCCTTTGTCCTCTCTGTGCACCTTATGGCACATAAGCAGGCATCAGAGATGTCTTTTCAGCAAGAAACAAGTTCTCTAGTATGTGCCATAAGGTGAACAGAGAGGAACGCAGAGCGCAGCTAATTATGAAGCACTAGTGCGTGAGGAGGAGGGAATGACAGGTTCCGCGCTGGCCACCCACGGCGCCACAGTAGTGCGCGCCGTCGTACATTGGCTGTTGTGGAACGCGCCCACGCGCTGCCTTCCGCGTTCTGCCAGTTAGCGTGGCAGTCGCGCTATACGCTCCGTCTGCGGTGGTTGATGGGAAATAGGCTGCACGAAATTGTCCGCGCCAGTCACGCTACTCATGGCCTTCAATTCATAAAGGAGTACTGACACAAAATTGTGAAGGTGAAAAAAAGCCGGCAGATCCCACGCACTGTGGGAATCGATGTAATGCAAAGCAGCCAGGAAGGAGCAAATCATGCTTTACATATTTTGCATGTCATGTTTCACACGTTACGACCCGTAATTTATGTTCGTCATACAGTCACGTCGCGCAATATTAATTTTGGTGTATATCAAGCTAGCGAACTGGACGCAAGCGCACCATGAGCGTGGTATGTAAATGGCGTTGTAGATGACATGCATGCCAAGATTTTCGTGTTACCACCTGCCACTTATGTTCGTTATACAGTCATGTCACTCAATACCAAAGTTGGTGTATAGCAAGCTAACAAACGGCCGCGAGCGCGCCATGAGCGTGGAATGCAAGTCATGTCGCTCATGGCATGTCATGATTTCCATATTACCACTTGTCATTTATGTTCGCATTACAGTCCCGTCGCTCAATACCAAGTTTGGTGTATATCAAGCTAACGAAACGGCCACGAGAGCGCCATGAGCGTGGCATGCAAGTCATGTCGCACATGACAAGTCATGATTTCCATATTACCACTGGTCATTTATGTTCGTCATACAGTCACGTCACTCAATACCAAATTTGGTGTATATCAAGCTAACGAAATGGCCGTGAGCGCGCCATGAGCGTGGCATGCAAGTCGTGTCGCACATGACATGTCATGATTTCCATATTACCACTTGTCATTTATGTTCGTCGTACAGTCACGTCACTCAATACCAAGTTTGGTGTATATCAAGCTAACGAAACGGCCGTGAGCGCGCCATGAGCGTGGCATGTAAATCATGCTGTTCATGACATGCACGTCATTATTTGCATATTACCACCTGCCATTTATGTTCGTCATACAGACACGTCACTCAATCCCAAATTTGGTGTATATTAAGCTAACGAAACAGCCGTGAGCGCGCCATGAGCGTGGCTTGTAAATCATACTTTTTATGACAAGTTATTCATGATTTTCATGATATGACCAGCCATTTATGTTCGTCATACAGTCATGTTATGCCGTGCAAAATTTGGTATAAATCCAATTAACGATACGGCCAGGAGAGCACAATGTCGTAGGCGGATAGATAGATAGATAGATAGATAGATAGATAGATAGATAGATAGATAGATGGATAGATAGATAGATAGATAGATAGATAGATAGATAGATAGATAGATAGATAGATAGATAGATAGATAGATAGATAGATAGATAGATAGATAGATAGATAGATAGATAGATACGCTCAGAGTCGCCGAACTTCGCTAAGAAAGGCTTCACATTTAATAGAGAGTAATAGCTGAGCGGCTCAGCGGGCCAGCGGGCCCAGCGAACGAGCGGAGACGCCAACTGCGCATGCGCGGCACGCTGGCACATCCAGCGTTTTCACGGAGCGAGCCGCTCGCCCGCTCATTTCGTCTCCTCAGCGAAGCTTGCGCAGCGGACGAGCGTGGGAGCGTTTTCCAAGCAAAGCCTCCGCTCGATTTTCAGTAACTTCAACCTTGTTCAAGAGGTGGCGCAGCGATGCGTTCCGCTGAAACAAGTTGGTCAAGCTGGTCATCGCTCAGCTATTACTCTTCCTTTTGTCTTTCGCTCCGCCGCGCCCTCCGCTCCTCCGCTGAGTCCACTGGCCCGCTGAGCCGCTCAGCTATTACTCACTAATAACATGTACGATAGATTTGTGTGGACACACGCGCATCATCTACGAAATAGCACAAATAATATAGCCTAGAACATATTTAAAATGCATATTAAAGTGCGTGTTGCGCCACTGCGCGCGAAACGCGCCTTTGGTTTTTTTTTAAGCGGCCAACCGCCCCCATGCGTCACGAGTTTGTGTTGGCTACCACAACCATTGCAAGCGCTCTCTCCTAGCCGACCTTTCAACGGAAAGATGGGCAGACTTGCACGGGGCACAAAGGCTGATGTCCTTGCCTCGGCAGTGTATTTAGGGGTGTCATGCATATTTACAAAGCCTCAGAGGGGCTTAAAGCAGCACCAAATGAGCCCTCGTTGAAAAGAGTTGTCATCGCGGTGCTCGCGTGCACGTGGTTTTGTGTGCTCACGTAGGCAGCTATGGTACACTAAAACCACTCTGGGTCCCACCTCACTCGGCGCTCTCTGAAGCGGAAACTGTGACTGGGCGCTGTAAAACCGTCTCGAAATAATTAGCCGTCACGCGCTCGAGCAAATGGGCTTCCCAGCCGTGATCAGTGGGTCGTCAACTACTTACTGCAACAGAAAGAACAACATAGAAAATATTTGTGTCAGTGCTGCTTTAAAGGAGCCTCACACTATTCAAACCCCCATTTTGTACTCGTGAGTTTTGTGGACTGAAGCACGGAGTGGTTAGTGCAGCGAGAACGGCAGCGATAGCGGCACGCAGTCCGAAGTTATTCGGTCTAGAAAATGAAAAATACATGGAAAAAATTCCTAGCCTCAATTTGATTTTCGCGGGGTCACATGACCGCATTTCACGGCCTGTGAGGTTTCAGAGCGCCCCAACTAAATGAGCTGAAAGTTCCCAGGTTCCTACGCTTGCGCTCCATCGTTGCTTGTCCTTTCCAACGTATTGTTGACATCGTTGCGATAGTAACAAACGTGGTGCCTGACGCCCGACTTGTCAAAACTTGAGCGGGCGCTACTGCTTCGAAGAGAGGTTTTGTCTGCTGTTCCTTACAAAGAGTAAGGAAACACAAAGTTGTTCTTTGTTATCCTTTTTCTTGAAGCACCTGCAGTCGACTTCGTGCCGATCAGTTGTCACTGCTCCTCCCGAGCGAGGAAGTCTACTTAAAGGTTTCTCCGGTGCACTCCTCACGATTCTTACATAAATATCAAGATTTTATACGTGGTATTTATATATTTTCAGTAAGAGTTACGACAAAAGCATGTGGAATCACTGGAATCGCATACGGGACCTTTAATTGTACATGCTATTAGGTATAAAGCCAGCACCTTGAATACACTTAAACGAATTCTCACTGAACAAATAAAAATAGTTCTAACAGTACTACAGTCCGTGATGCGCTGAGTGTGGCCGGGTGTTCACAACATGAAAGCCCACGCATCCTGGGTGCAGTTACCGCCTTGCTCTTCCGTGCAGTGCTTCGTATGGCGCCAGTCGACGAGCAGCAAGAGGAAAGCGGAGGCGGCGAGAATGACGACCAGCAGCTGGAAGAAGGTCAACGCGTAGCGGTTCACAGTGCGAAGGATCACGTTGCGACGGTTCTCTTCGGGCGGATGGAGGCAATCGCCGTCTCCTGCAAGGAGTCGCAAGACACATCGATGGCCTCCTTGTCACAGGGGTCCTTCAGCCACCTCCATAGGCGTGCGCACAGTGGGGGGAGAGGGAGGAAGGGCGGGGGGAGGGGGGCGAGAAAGGGGGGGCAAAGCCAGCCCCATACATTGACATAATAGGTAGGTAGGGGCGATAGGGGGGGCTCAAAGTCAGCCCCATACATTGACATAATAGAGAGGGGGGGCTGCGACAAACCTTCCCCCCCCCCCCCCCTGAAGGGGGAACCCTGCGCACGCTTATGGCCACTTCCTAATACCTCTGTCACGAGGCACATGTACAACGAATGTGCTTAGGCGTTAATGGCATTTTTGTTGCCCCTAAACGGATATGATTGAACTCATGGACGCCTATATTTGAAATCTGGCTGACAGGTGCTGGGCACGATACTACAAAACCGGTAACTTAAAGCAAAATGTAATCAATGTTAAGGTTCTTATTGTTGGCTGTTCTTAACTTTCCGGAAATATTTTTACGTTTTGCGCGATATTGGAAACTATTTGTGCAGCTATATTCTCTTTCCCAGACTCTGACTTGACGCTAACGCCTCCTGTTGGCCGTTGTTACAAACGCTCGCTGTTGTCCTGGTGAAACGAAGCCGCGGTAGCATTAATAGCGACTGTAGCACTAGTAGCAGAGAACATCCATAAGCACTTGCGTGACATCAATTCGCATGCCCACACGCTGTTACAGTCTACCGTACGGGCGACTGCATGAGTCGCGAGCGGCTTTAGGCTAGTCTTGCTCTGGATATGTGTGAGGGTTTCTTTTCTACTGATGCTGTTGTATCGCATCGCAGTGTTTTTCAAATGGTCTCGCAATGTTTGCCGTTGAATTACTAGCAATGAAGAGAAAATAGGTAAATTAAAAGAGTGGTTTGTAACTTTTTCTTATCATAGCAGCCTACCGATAAACATACACATCTATTGTGAATGTCATATGTATGGACCTTCCCACTAGAGAGAAGAAACACCTTCCTTCTGTTAGTTCTCATTAATATTGTGTTAAGCAAAGCAAACGAGCCCTTAATCTTACGCTTCTTTCCTTCTGGTCTGTAGCATGGAAGAGCGAAAGGCTGGCGTCACAGCCTCGGCAGTGCATTTTCGTGGAGTCACGCCTATTTGACACCGCCGCAAGGGGATTATGGCCGCGCCCAGGAAGCCTTCTGTGACAAAGGCCTATAGCCGTGTAGACCCGGAATGCAAGATCGCCATGACCTTCGTAATTAATGTCATTCGCGGCGAATGGCATTACACGTGCTATATAACAGGGTTAGAAACTATCAGAAAACAAACCTGCGACTGCAGTCTGTTGCCGCCGTATGTATTGTCGGAAAAGGTTTTATTTTTTTTTAATCAATGAAGTAAAAAAGCGCAGCTCTCGCAGAAATGTAGAGGTGTGCGAATATATTCGATTCGCACAGCACCTTTACAACTAAAATTTTCGAAGAGCACAAAACTGGATAACAAGCATTGAAGTCAGCACAAATAACTAAAAAGCTGCGCTTGATTTCGCAGAACATCATGAATAAATCGACAAGTTGCTATAAGCTGTTGTTTAGACAATGTATTTCCGACTGCGCAGTTTAGACAATATTGCGAAAGAAAGAGCAGGTGAATTTTGCTGTTTCTGACACTAACTCGTAAATGTACATTACCTGCTGTACACAGCGTAGAAAAGGCACAGGGCCGGTATGCATTCGCCTAATATGAATAGAATACGAAAGCCACCGTCTTTTTCTTTATCTCCGCGTTCGATTGCATTGATTCCTTCGTCCCAGAAGGCTCTCCGCACCTAGCGTGAGTTCGCCCTGCCTCCGGGAACGAAGACATTGCAAGCTTCCTGCATCTCGCGTGCTTCGGGGATCGGCCCACGTGGCTATGACAAAGCGACAACGTCATTTGATGACGTCAACACGTGGCCTCAATATGACGTCATCACAGTGGCGGATACAGAGGGGGGGGGCGATAGCCCCCCCCCTAAAGCCTGTGTCAGAACCCCCCGCCCCCCCTCTCTTCAGTGCTTGCCGTCCACCTCCTATCACCAATTAGGACAAATGAGTGGGACCACCGTGAGCACACATTAACAGTATTTATACTATGATGCGGTTTTTGTGCTAGTGAAAACAAAACAGTCATGACTTCGGTGTTACTTCTAGTGACCGCCCCCCCCTCCCCCATAAAATGACTGGCTGGATCCGCCCCTGCGTCATCATATGATGACATTGATAACCAGCAGACAATGAAGCCAAAGAAAGTATAGGAGCCGTTACTTGCGGTCATTGCGATATAAATGTGAATAATTTCGAGTGGACGAAAAGACCATTGGCCGCCGTTCAGGGGCCGAACCTGCTAACTTTGGATAACGCGTCCACTTTATCGGGTATATCTTTGCATGTAAACCTGGGATTGTTAGTCAGCGCCGCACTTAGCGATGACGACGAATGTGAAACACATATATATTTGTACATATACGTATTTTTTTTTTTTTGCTTGCTGGCGTACCACTTTTTCAGAATGAATTCTGCTAAGGTTGGTGGTGTTTTCTTTTTTTCTTTTTTCTTTTTTGTCTCTGCAAATGCTCCCACACAAACAAGGCGATTGCTTTCGTTATGGATTAGTTTGTGCAACAGGTGGCACTGATCACCTCTTCGCAATAATGCCCCTTGATATAGATAGTAGCGACACTCTCCTCAACTCCGGTGCTTTCCTCATTTATATCGTCTCCTAACAGGCCGATTCTCTTTTCCCAACAGGCCACCCCTCCTCTATATCCTCTCCCGAACGGCCGCCGTGCGGGCGGTGGCCCTATGCAACGCCGTTAGGTGGCTTTGCCAATGCGTTATCTGTAAAGTCCCTGGATATTTTTGGAAAGTACCATCTTTCTTTAAACCGAGCCGCCGCGCCGCGCACCCTCCTCTCCCGCCTCTCGGGCCGTCGCCCGGGAAAGGTCAAGAACATCCCCGGTCACGAACATCGCGCGTGTACGTTATCAGCGTGACATAGCATTCTTGATAGGAAGGGGCCAAGATCTGGGTTATACGGCCGGCGCCCACACTGCGGCCGTTTGGTAGAGAATGTAGAAGAGGGTCAGCCTGTTGGGGGAGGAGGGTCGGCCTGTTGAGTGAGGATATGGAGGAGAGTGTCGCTACTTTCTATATTAAGGGGCTTTAGTTATCTGGCGTCCACGATCGTCCCTGCTAGGTGATGGCGCCGGCGAAAAATGAAAACAAAAGAAAAAAAACCGGCAGATCCCACGCACTGTGGGAATCGATGTAATGCGAAGCAGCCAAATCATGCTTTACAAAATTTGCATGTCATGTTTTACATGTTAGGACCTGTCATTTATGTTCGTCATACAGTCACGTCGCGCAATACCAAATTTGGCGTATATCAAGCTAACGAAACGGCCGCGAGCGCGCCATGAGCGTGGCATGCAAGTCATGTCGCACATGACAAGTCATGATTTCCATATTACCACTCATGATTTATGTTCGTCATACAGTCACGTCACTCAATACCAAATTTGGTGTATATCGGGCTAACGAAACGGCCGCGAGCGCGCCATGAGCGTGGCATGCAAGTCATGTCGCACATGACAAGTCATGATTTTCATATTACCACTGGTCATTTTTGTTCGTCATACAATCACGTCACTCAATACCAAATTTGGTGTATGTCAAGCTAACGAAACGGCCGTGAGCGCGCCATGAGCGTGGCATGCAAGTCATGTCGCACATGACAAGTCATGATTTTCATATTACCACTGGTCATTTTTGTTCGTCATACAGTCACGTCACTCAATACCAAATTTGGTGTATATCAGGCTAACGAAACGGCCGCGAGCGCGCCATGAACGTGGCATGCAAGTCATGTCGCACATGACAAGTCATGATTTCCATATTACCACTGGTCATTTATGTTCGTCATACAGTCACGTCACTCTATCCCAAATTTTGTGTATATCAAGCTAACGAAACGACCGGGAGCGCGCCATGAGCGTGGCAGGTAAATCATGCTTTTCATGACAAGCTAGTCATGATTTTCATGATATGACCAGCCATTTATGTTCGCAATACGGTCATGTTATGCCACACCAAATTTGGTATAAATCCCATTAACGATACGGCCAGGAGAGCACAAAGTCGTAGGCGGCTAGATAGATAGAGAGCAAGATAGATAGATAGCTAGCTAGCTAGATAGATAGATAGATAGATAGATAGATAGATAGATAGATAGATAGATAGATAGATAGATAGATAGATAGATAGATAGATAGATAGATAGATACGCTCAAAGTCGCCGAAGTTCGCTAAGAAATGCCTCGCATTTAAAAAATGGTTCGCGAGCGTTTCCCGGGTGATGGTCCGAAGGGCGCTCCGGAAAGCGCCGAGACGAAAGGCGGGAGAGGAGGGCAACGGCGCGGCGGCTCGGTTAAAAGAAAGACGGTACTTTCCAAAAAAATATCCAGGGACCTTACTTCGCAATAGGGTGCCTCGATCACAGCGCCACCGCTTTGAATGAAACCGGTCAATTTGGAGCAAGTTGAAAACGCCTAGCCATTTATGACTCAGTATGGCCTCATTTAGCTAATCCGGATTAAGGTAATTTTGAACAAGTAGAAATTTTGGTAAGTTGAGATTGCCCAGTTGTATGACGTAGTATGGCCATATTAGGCCAAATCGCGTTAAGCTAATCCGGAACAAGTTAATTTAATAAAACGGCCGCTAGAGCACCATGACCTGGTCGTGAAGGAAAGAAGTAAAAATTTTAAGGACTCGTTTTTTTCTTTGTTGGACACAATATTAATGAGAACTACCAGACAATAATGCCAAGGTAAGCATAGGGGATGTTATTAGTAGTAAATGTAATGTAAATGTGAAGAAAGAAAAGTGGACGAAAAGATAACTTGCCGCGGGCAGGGACCGAACCTTCAACCTTCGAATAACGCACCTGATGCTCTACCAACTCAGCTACCACGGCGGCCGTCCCCCCCCATCCACTTTATGGGGTATATATGGGCATTTAAACGTGGGAGCGTCAGTCAGCGCCGCCAGTAGCCATGACGGCGAGTGTGGAACACTCTTTTTCTGCGTGTTGCCGTCACGTAGCTCGTGGTCTTATTACGAGCTAGCAGCTGACCAATAATCCCTCGCATACTACCTGAAAGTATCAAGTCTGCCAGAACGAGACACCCTCGCTATAAATGAAGGAAAGAAGTGGAAATTTTGAGGACTCGCTTTTCTTTGTTAGACACAATATTAGTGAGAACTAACAGACAATAATGCCAAGGAAAGTATGGCGGATGTTGTTAGTAGCAAATGTAATGCAAATTTGAAGGAAGAAAGTGGATAACTTGCCGCGGGCAGGGACCGAACCTGCGACCTTCGAATAACGCGATACATGAAATACGAAATAGATGACCTGATCATGTAATTCATGAGGTACAGTCAACCACAAATGTTTGCGGACTACGTGACATACATGACATTATTTTGTGTTATAACCAGTCATTTATGCTGTTCATGTGCTCTTGTCATACCGTGCCAATTTTGGTATACATCGATAAATAAAACGATCGCTAGAGCACCATTACCGTGCCATGCATGTCATGATGTACGTGGCATGCGTGACAATTGTTGTGTTATGACCAGTCATTTACGTTCGTCGTTCGCTTTTGTCATACCACGTCCAATTTTGGTATACATCAGTGTAATTAAAACAGCCGCTAGAGCGTCATGACCGGGTCAGGTATGCCATGACAGGCGTGACATGATTTTCATGTTATGATGAGTTACCTGTGATCGTTATACCCTGTTGCTATGCCATGCCTAATTTGCTATACATAAAATTATTCAAACGACCGCGAGAGCCCGGAGACTTAGCCGGCCAGTTACATATAGACAGATTGATAAGCTCGAAATGCCTTAGGTTCGCCATGAAATGCTTCGCGTCTAATAACAAATGCTTGACCTTTTGTTTTCTAACAATATATGTGCAAGCCTTACCGTCAGGAGTGATAAATTGAGCCATATTTTCTCGCGTTTTACCGAAGAGCTCCATCGTTGAATGCAAGGCGGTGCCAGCGAACGGGAACATTTGAACCGATATGGCGTCCACAAAAGCAGTGTCTCCACCCTGTAGCGGAGGAGGCGGACACATCTAGGCCCCCTTTCTCGCTACTTTCTTGATCTGCCTGCTCGCGCAATCACTGAATTTACTTTCGCCGTCTTTCGCTGTCGTACCTTCACGTGGCGATCTACCTCGCGCCTGTACTACCCGGACATGGGATACTCCATGTCCGGGCTATAGTCGCGGACTTTCCAGGCGTGCGGTCGTTTTTAAGCGGCGCATTAAATGCCACGGTAGCCTTCGGGTTTCGCTGCTTTATAATTCCAAATTTAGAAGAACCGAGAACTCTTTCTCGATTTTAGGATCTTACCGATTTAACGAATTAATTTGAGCGTGGTCATCCCCTTGATAAATCGAGTTTCAACTGTGCTTGTTTAACGGCAGTGGTCTTCAGTGGAATATTATTTTATTGCGATAGCAATTATATGGACACTCTCGGCTGATTTTCGCCGTCGCCGTCTGCATGTCGACGCCGTCATTCCAGACCACCTTACGGGGGTTTGAACCAGCGACCCCTCGCTCCGCAGCCTGCTAGCCAACACAGCCACACGTCATGCTCGTGCCAGCGATATAACGGCGAGCTATTCATATGCACCATTTGCCGCTCGCGGTACGCAGATCTCGGAACAGCTTGAGCGTGTTTTCTATCCACGACGCTTTTACAGTTTCTTTCAAATTGAAAACTGCGCTCTGGCGTCAGCTACAGACTCACACTCTTCCCTCTCCTCTCATTCTATCACACTATCACCCCCTTTTCCTCACCTCAGCCTGTACTCTCTGCCCTGAACCTCATGCTTCTGCTATTCACATCCTTTCTCAATGCCCGGCGGATCCTCCCCCGCAGGGCCCTGGAGCGCCTAAAGACCTGGGAGGACTGGGAGACCCTACTGCGTTCAGAGGACCCGGTTGAGCAGACAATGGCTGCCGACCGGGCTGCCAGTGTCATGGACCACCACCAAATGAACGCTTGAGCGCGAATCGTGCGGGGGCCCAGGAGCCGGCGTGCTCCAAACTCCTCCAGTTAATAATAAAGTCTTTCTCCTCCTCCCTTGAGATGCGCACGAAAACGTGGCTCCCTTCTGTACCACTCATGATGTAGAATGAAACAAAAGAACACCGGGCACGCGTCAGACGCCACCGCGTGGCAGGAGACGCAGATGGGTTCATTCCACGTGCCGCACTTTAAAAGAAAAAGAAGTATCAAACAGCGTCGAAAAGTCATATAATTATATAATCAATCCTTGGCCAATCCCCCCTGAGTGGGTATCAGCGATGTCAGAGGCAACAGCAACAACAGTGTCGGCTTCTGCATTTGTGGACACTCACAGCGCGTCGCTCAAATACAAATACGTAACAACTGCGACAGTTGTTAGTTCACGCTTGTCCTGTGTATACCTATGCGTCCTTTTCGAGCGTCCTCCTTTGTGCTGCGAAGGCGCGTTGCAAGTATCGAAGCTGCTTGTCGTTCTTCGTGTGACAAACTAATTTCTTGCTATCGCATTCATTGCTTCGCCCTAGCGGCGAATCAGAATCAGAATCAAATTTCATTATTACTGAAAAGTCAAATTGGTACAAACAGTATACAGAAGGAGGTCCCGTAGTCGGAGACTGAATTGGGACAGCGTCCCAATTCAGTCTGTGACGTTTTTTAAAAACTGTGACTTTTTTAAAAACGTTAAAAACGAAACTGTGACTATTTTAAAAAATGGAATCGCGCCCTGTGATCGAATCTCCTTGCCTCTTTCGGAGTAGCCGAGCAGATCGCTCCTGGACGCTGTGCTTCCTTCGAGCGACAATCTGGGCCCATCGCCTGTGTGATCCGGAGCGACTCCTTCCGTTGGGATACGGGGCCTGAGCGATCCCACCAGCCTGCGCTGCTGCGCCGTTAGGAGGTGCCTCGTCGCCCGCAACGAACGCTGCGTTGATATGCATGGCGGCGTAAAATCTTGCCCTTCCAGGAATACGTCCACAACCTGCGATCAATGAATTCGTGTGTAGAGAAGACGAGCCAAGGGCGTTTGCTTGCTTGCTTGCTTGTTCTTTAGATCTGGCTCTTACCCACTATGGGGGGGGATTGGCCAAGAAGCCGGCGGCTAATGCGAATGCAAACATTAAAGTCAAAGGCAGGGAAAGGAAATGTGAATTTAATAAATATATATACAATGGCACTTGTGATATGAAAAAAAGAAAATAAAAAATAAATAACATTTTTTATGGTTTAAATATAAGAATTCCTAATACAAGAATAAAAAAGGGGGGGGGGGGGGGAGAGGAATAATGCTGATTAATGACGAAATTAATGGTTTTTATTCTTGGTTCGGGAAGGATTGATGCTGGTCAATGAGTGAGCAAAGTATCTCCTTCAGTCACCCTGAAATTCGCGGATAGCCCCCGCAGATGTTCCCATTACTATATGCCAATGAAGTAGCCCAAAGAAACGAATATTTTAGAGTAATAAAATTTCGAAGTACTTTTTCCTTTGCACTTTGAAACGGTGACAGCCTTGTAGAAAATGGTCGACATTTTCAGGTTTCTTAGAGATAGGGACTAAAGGGGATAACCCCAGACCAGACCTGCCTAAGTAAAAATGAGGCGGTGATATACGGCATCGTAATTTAATTATGGATACCGGCCAATTTATGCGTGAATACTGCCGATTCATGCATTTTTTACCCATGCGAAATGCAAGTTCAAAAATTCTGGGATTCGGTGTTGAATTTTTTTATTATGAATCTTCTGTAACCCACCTTGGCGCTTTGTGTTGAGGAGACGAACCTATGGCTTATACCCACTACAATAGATCGACCAAAAATCGCCCGAAACACTCAACACGAATGGAAAAACTAAATTTCTTTGACATTTTATCAGTGTAAGAGCTACTATCTGTTTAAATAACTGTTTTGTAAATAACGTGATTCTGCAATGCTCAGTCAAAAATGCCTCGTATGCGTGTATGTGCATTTAGTGGTGGATAAGACTAATTCTAGTAAGGAATTACAGAGGAGAACAACTTTCGAGTGCCATAACTCGAGAGTACAATTTAGCACCACCTATTACGCGACTACTTCAGATGGTTTATGCCACACAAGAAGCACACAAAGAAAACTCATGCTGACTGTAAGCGTACCGCCAAAAACAAAAACGAAATAACGAGTATTACAAGTGTAAAAGCTTGGGCTTGTTGGTTTTGGTTGAAGATAGCGAATTTCACAGCGCACGAACATAGGAAGAAAAGGGACAGAGTAGAAAAAGAGCGCCGACTTCCAACTGATGTATAGTTTGCAGAATGGCGAAATGTATACGTACAGATACAAGCGTAATCAATGCATCGACTGTGAAATCACAATACGTATTCACGATTGCCGTACAGCCGGGCCAGGTAATCATGCTCAAACCATGACAGTGCAAGGAATGGAGTGCTCACGCAGCTGCCGCCTAATTTGTGTATCTTTTCCGCTTCTATCACCTCGCGCCAACTCCGCTTCCTGCTCCGTTGAGCACAGGTCACGTTACGTCCCCTGCGCAGTAGGCGTCATCTACTCGATCCCACTCACGTGTGGAAAGGCATATGTCGGTCAGACCGGCAGGTGCGTTGACGACCGCCAGCGTGAACGCCGAAATAACGTGCACGATGTTGTGCAGGGGCACCTTGGCATCTATTGCCGCGACTGCGGTTGCAGACCCTCTTCAATCAGTGTACGAGAGTGACAAGGCATGGTTCCTTCCTCCATGGGTTCCACCTAACCCTCTGGATTATAGAAGCGGAAAAGATGCGCACATTAGGTGACAGCTGCGTGAGCACTCCTTCCCTTGCACTGTCACGGCTTTGAGCGTGATTACCTAGCCGGGCTGTTAGACAATAATGAATAAGCATTGTGATTTGACTGTCGATGCATTGATTAGACTTGTCTTTATCCTTATCGGTACATATATATTTTGCCATTCTGCAAAATAAACATCAGTAGGAAGTCAGCGCTCTTTCTAAACTCTGTCCCATTTCTTCCTATATTTGTGCGCTGTGAAATTCGTCATCATGAATGTGTTTTAGTAAGTCCTAACTTATTCCTATTTAATTTGTCCACGTCATTATATGTATGGATATGTATTTATCTGCACATAAGTTCGAATCTGGGATGTACTGAACCACTGGCGTAGCCAGGGGGCTAGGGTGGGGGGGGATCGAACCTCACTCCCCCGAAATTTGTCAGTTGTGCATGTATATATGACGCACATATACAAATGCACGCACTAACATACATATAATAGGGGCTTTTAGCTTGTACGTATACTTTTTAACGTTACCGTGTTACCGGAATACCGGGTTGCGCTTACCGTGTTACCGGAACGCATGTTTTAGGAAAGTTCTAGCTCCCATACGTAAACGTTTACGTACTTACGTAAACGTAAACCTTTACATTTACGCAAAGCACTAAATTGCGATGATAACTGCATTTAAATTATATTTAATTTTAATTAGATTGAATCACCACTGCGGCAAAATCATAACAGAGGTTTTTTAGCGTGTAAAGTATCCCAATGTACGCGAAAGAGTGTCAAAATACCGGGTTACCGGACGATGGTATCGACATCTTGTGACGATTTGTGCAACCATAGTCATAGGACACGTTTGTCCTCGCCTAGTGTTTTGAGGGAAAAAATGATTAAAAAGGCAACTCATTCGTAGATATGCCGCTGCAAGGCATTCACATCAGAAGTAGAATGCACGATGTTTCTGCAATACCAATTCTGTGCTTGCCTGGTTCTTCTTGACCCCGCTAGATGGCGCCACCTATCTAGCATGTCAGGGGGTTCAGGGGCTTTAGGCCTCTCACGTTTACTGCTTCGGCTTGCCAGGTCACACTAGCTCCGGCAATCCTGCTGAAACCATTAAAGTGATCGCTCGCACTTCGGCTTATTTTGACTCGGGCCTCGGCGGCTGGAGTCTCCTCAAAGCGGATATCGCGAGTAGCCACGAAAGAAGGTGGATTTGCGAGATAGGGCCGAAAACGTAAAGCCTATCCGGCGAGTAGTTTACGTTCCGTAAAAGTCTACGTTCCGTAAAGAAACCGCGCATGCGCAGATTTCTTCCGGTATGCGGTAACACGGTAACGTAAAGATGTATACGTACAAGCTAAAAGCCCCTAATATCATGGTGTGACTGTGCAAGAAATAGACGGGAACACAAAAGAAGAGGAAAGCTCAGAAAGGCGCAGACTATCAACTCAAGCTTTATTCCAAAAAGCAAGCCAAATATAAATGAATAACGTCTGGACATCGCTTCTATGCCACTATAGCATGCGTTGAGCTTTACGTGCCATTGATGAACTGGGCAGAAGAATTTGTTAGAATCCAGTTTTCTCGCCTGATCGCTGCAGTCCAGGGGCTATTTCTGCCTTCATCTGTCGAATACAGAACGTCTCGGGTTGCGAAATAAATATTTGTTCAGGATCGCAGACTGCTTTCTGGCACCATACAGCAGTGCCCTAGTCGCGAGCGCTTCATCGGAATAATTCTATGTGCAATAACTATCGAAACACAAGCAGCCGAGGTCAGCAACGCGCCGCTAAAACGACGCTGAAACAAGGTAAACAATAAGTTTTTTACGGTAATTTTCCAGTGAACGCACAATGTTGCCAGAGAATGGCAACCGCTGGTGAAATCGTCTATAGCTGCTAACAGGCTCCGAAATAATGAGGAGTCTCGCCTCTTATAAAAAACACACACACACACGCACGTACATACGTACATACATACATACATACATACATACATACATACATACATACATACATACATACATACATACATACATACATACATACATACATACATACATACATACATACATACATACATACACACACACACACACATGTCTCCTTTTTGTCAGGGTCCCAGGCAGAGCAACCCAGACGGTATTGCGTATTGGGGGGGAGGTGGCGATGCCGTCTAGGATGGCACCCGTCCCCGTCCAACGTAACTTTCGGTGAAATTTTGCACTTCAGTGCGCGATTATGATTGGCGTATTCTTTGTGCGCTGCAGTATTTACGCGTGGTATGTTCCAGCACCATAAATATGCGGAACATCATCCAGCAACAGACTGAAGCTGCCCATGGTTGGCGGTCCACAGATGGATCATGTGAAAGCACCATCTTTACTGATACTTGTGCTTCTATATGCCGCATAGACAATCGGTGCCCAAACAATGCTACAATTATAACAACGTTTATGCATGGCAATAGCAGTTACAAGTAAATGCGTCAAAATTTTTATTGTCATCACATATTGTCAGCTCGCCGACGACTCCGCCACTCGACAGCGGCGCCGACACGCTGTGCGTGCGACACTACGCAATGTAGTGCCTGCGGAAGTCCGTGTATAAGCTGGCATAGTTGAGGTCATTGCCTGCAAGCCGAGTCAGTGCTTGTGCGCATGCGCTTGCGCGAGCGTCCTTATGCGCCAGACTTGCATCAGCAGCACGAGGTGCACGACGGTCAGGGTGAGCAGCGTCACCAGCAGGAGCGTCGGCGAGAGGGTGCCGCACGGGTAGAGGTAGTGACTCAGTCGGGACACTCTTGACCGCCGCGGGGCCGCAGGAAGACCATCTGCACATGGGAGGGAAATAACTTACTTGACAGCACGCCCACAAGCAATACTCTTCGCGCCCTTAAAGGCGCTCGTTTACGCTATTTTCTATGGCTAACACCATTCTCCTTAAATGACCATTAAAGAGAGAGATGGACGGCGATTGATCTCGTTGAGTAAATTAACCTTTCACAATACCATAAGCACAAGCCTTCTTGCGAGAAAACGCAGAGAAATCAAATCTATGCAGGTCGAGCTCCAACGCTTTGTGTCGTCATAGATTTTTACCTGTATCTGTTCGAGTCAACATCGTTGTTTATCGCTTTAAAATGAATTACATTGTTTTTCAAGGAAGCCAGACACTTAAGAAGACTTTCTTCGGGAAGCTTTAGTCAGCTGATCTGGCCAAAATGCGGAGACTAAGTTCATGAACAACACACTGACAGCCGGGCGTTAAATATGGGGCGTGAGGTTAAAAAAAGTGAAACTATGACCTAAATTTTCTCTTGGAATCATTGACTTATTGTAGTAAAACTAACCACAATAGAATTATCACAAAATCATTTACCGCTGTAACTTGATTTCGGGCTTTACTTTTCTGTAAGTTCTGAGTTGTTATTCCCTGATACGGGGCCAAGAAAGCATGACAAACAAATGCCGTCAGGCTTGAGACGAAATTTTATTGTTTATCTTAACGAGTGTTTCTAGACGCATTTGCGGTTTAGTTAGCCAGGAGCTAACTGTGCGATGTGTCGTGAAGCAGAGTAAGTGTCATGTTTTGAATAGAACATTGGGAGGTCTTGGCACTAGCTGTGCCTCGTATATTTATAGTATGCTCCGTAGTTGCGTACGTGTGAGCTGTTGCAAGTAGCACAACGATGCAATGTATTTCTACGACATACGCGCATCCTGTTTGATGATGTCAAGACAGTCACCCCCCTGAGAAACAGACGTATAGATTGGCTCTGAACAACCCGTTACATTAATGCACAGTCGCGCTCAATAAGAGTTGCAACACGCTGTCTGTAGCCTACTCAAAATGGCGCCAACACTGCAAAATGGCACCCACATAGAAAAAAATTGGTGAATTAAACTCTCTCAATCAGCGGTACTTTCTGAACCAATTTAACGTTTGTCGGTTGTCATTGCTCAGGCTTGAGGTCACTTTAACCACAGCCAGCGTGTTGCAACTCATATTGAGCGCGACTGTACGTCAAATATTCAGTGTGTCTCTCATTATCTCTTTTTTTTTCTATTCGTAGTGTAAAGAACCAGAACACATATTGCGTTGATGCTTGCAGCATTATGAAAGCTGAGACACGTGTTTTCAAAGCTTGGGTCAAGCAGGGAATAAACGGACGTAGGAATTACGTCACAGCGGGGCATGCCGTCGCTAAGCGGAAGAATGGCTATTTGGGCTAGTTGGTTAAAGTGCATATTGAAAGGGTTTGCAACACAAGCACGGAAGTGCTGAAGGAAAAGGCGCTACAGCGAGAAACGGAAGATCCGTGCAAAATAGCCAACTCCGCCACAAGAGCAGCTCTAGACAATGCGCTTTGTGGTTATGATGCAACGCCACTTTCACAGCACCTACATTTAACATACACAAAGACAATTTCGCTAAAAAAGTTCACGAAGTGTGACATTTAACGATTGGTGCCATAATATGCCATGCTGCTCCGGCATTAGCAATAAGCAAGAACGGAAACACAAAAATCTTTTTCGGCAGTTTTAAACAAAAAGCACAATGTTGTCCATTGCTTCTACAATCCCTCTAATATTCGCTACGCATAAAAGCACCCTTCACATGCTTGGAAATGAAATAGCGTTCAGTGGCGTAGCCAGGGGTGGCACACCGGGCACGTGCCCCCCCCCCCGAAATTTTTTTTCGCCATGGCATACAGAGCGAAAAATTACCATTTCAAGGAGGTGCCCCCCCCCCCCCCCGAAATCAAGGCGGTGCCCCCCCCCCCGAAAAAAATTTCTGGCAACGCCCCTGAAATAGCGTTCAAAACAATTTTGTGCCTATTCGTGTTATACCGTACACCTCGTCATAGCTCTACCTCGCGTTCGGCTACGATCTTCCTGTTTCGGTTGAATGCGATGACACAGCCTATACAGCCGTACAGAAAAGCGTTGCAGTTGAAAGAGCTGCGTTTGTTGCGAGACACTAAAGTATCCGAGCTTAAGGCACCAGAAGTCGGCTCTGCTAAAAATAGCTAGGGATTTCTTTCCTGTGTAAGCCATGCAATAGACGCTGCCAAGAGTAGTAATAATTTGTAAGGTTTCAGGTACTAAAATCACGATATGATGAACAGGTACGCCGTTTGTAATGGAGGGCTCAGGGAAATTTTATCCACCTGGAGTTTATGCGCGTCGGTAAGCACACGGGTGCTCTAGCATATTCCCCACCATGGGAAGTACGACCGTCACAGCCGGGATTCGATCCCGTGACCTTCGGGTTAGCAGTCGAGCACTAGACTACTGCGGCGGGTGCTGCCGAGAGTGATCCGTCATGCGCAATAACGTGATACGGCTTCCAACAACAAATATACATAATTTCTTGACGGTTTTGTAACTCATTTCATCACGTGGATAAGTTGTAAGAAAAAAACTTGTGCAGCTACGCACTACTGGTCTGAAGACTGTGGAAACAGCGGTAGCTAGTTACCTTCCCCTCCTTCATTTCCTCCTCTTCACACTTACATCGGCACTTCTTGCCCTCATTTCCCTTTCCTAACCCCTCGGTAAACTATATGCTATGATTTCTTTCTTTCTCTTTCTGTTTCCTTCTATCGCTTTCTTTCTCTATCTCTTTCTTTCGCAGTGTTTCTCATTCTTTCTACGTTTCTTTCTTTTTTTCTCTATTTTTTTTTTGTCGTTCTCACACCCGTAGCATTGCGGCCATGTGGTTCCCACAAACGTTTGTCTGACGTGCCGGTATAGCCGAGTGGTTACGACGCTCGCCTTCGGGACCGTGGGTACCTGGGTTCGAATCCAACCTCGTCAACAAATTTTATATTCTTACACTTATTTCATCTCCACTTCTCTTCTCCTCTCCCCCTACTTCCCTTCCTCCAACTCGTTGCTAGGCGGCGCACTCGGTGAAGCCAGGCGCAGTGGTGCCAAATGGTTGCTATGAAACGCGAATTTCTGCGAACGATCCAGCGCCGAACCTCCAGCGTAAACAGCTCTGCTGTTAATAAAACGACATCTATGTGTCTCATAATGAGATCGTAGTTATGGTGCGCGAAATTCCAGTATTTAAATAATCGGAAGTCAGTGAGGTGTTAAGGCTGCTAGTCGCCTTACCTAGGCCTTGCCCAGGTGGTGGGTCCCGTGGCGACACGTTCTCCGGCAGTAGTGAACTCTCGCCGTTGTCTGCCTGCTCGCTCGTGTAGTCTTTGATGTCGCCGTCACCGATTCGCGGCAACCCTGACGGGTCTCCGACCGGAGCGGCTGGCGGTGACCCCGAGGTCCCGTCGAAGCCGTCCTCGTCGATCTCGCGCAGCTCCGGTCCATCCGAGAGTAAGGCGCGGTCAGACCTCATGCTCTGTCTGAAGATCTAAGCAAAAAGCAATTTCTTCGCCGCGCAGCAACCTGCGATCGTCCAACGTAGGCTTTGAACAGATTTTATTTTACTTTAAACGCTTCTTGGCATCGTTTCCTCGGTACTGCTCACTTCGACATCAATGGTAGACGTTTGTAGAACTACGGAAAATTCGCTTACCTGTGCCTTCGGTCGTCGTCTTCTTCGTCCTCCAACACGCTGCATGTCTTGCTCCACGTCGTGTTGGGTTCCCACATTCTATTATATTCTCAAATGAAAGAAGAGTTCTATACTGCGTATCTTTTTTTTTCAGAAAATACGATTTTGATGACAGTACTGTGACAGTAAGAGAACTGTCGTCTTCAGACGCGAACATTACGTCGAAGCTGAAACACGTTAGCACTGCTAAAATTACATTGCGATGACCTATTAGCAAGAGTTTTGGTGTAATTTTTTTTGTTATCAAATTAAAGGCAGTGTTTCATAGGCGGGCGCACAGGGTGGGGGGTGGGGGGAGGGAGGGGGGGGAGGCGGTAGTCGAATAAAAGCAAACGTCCGGATCAGGCGCGCAATTCTTCAACAAACATGCGTGCAGTACGTCGGGTGCCGCCTCACATAAATCCAGTAAGGGCAGAAGTGTAGGGACGATGAAGGACACTAAGGATGTCTTGAGTGTCATAAAAAGAACTTTTCATCGCCTCCATAAGTGTAACAGAAAACGAGACATTCAGCAGACAGGCCGCTGACCGAGACGGTAAGTTCGAGGATGAAGGTACGTTTTTCAAGATATATGTACACATAATTTCTATTCAAATAAAAACGAGTAAAAGACGTATTTTTGATGATGTTTTCGCAAACATGAAATAAGCCAAAGGTCGTGCCCCTCCCGTCTGCTGTGTTGTCTGTCCAGTCTGCAACTTACCTATAGCCGCGAGGGCAGCAGACGATTATTCTACGTCTTTACGCGAAATTGCTAAATTCCCTGCTACCTGTAGTGCAATATCAGTTGGCTCGAATATTCACCGGAGCCTCGGCCAATCGGCAACGTTTTCTGACGGTGCTTGAAAAGTGCAGCAGGGCCCCGAAACTCTAAGTAAATATTTTACCTATGTAGGGATCCTGTCGTGATGCTCTGTAGCCATATGGTCGTTAGTACATTGTTTTTGTTGCGCGTATAGGGTAACAGTGCTATCCCAGAGCTTGTTATACAATTTCAATCAAGCCTCTTCGCTTTTCCAGTGCACGTGCCATAGGAGCAGGTTGTGGAAGACAGAGAAGAAGACTCGTTGTGGTCGCAGGGCATCGCGGCAGCATGGCATTGAGTTTTGCTCGTCTGTGGATGCGCAATGACAAGAAAGTTCCTAGGTGTCAGAGGTAAGAACGGGCTAACATTCTTTTTCGCGTTGCGAAATGTCGCCTACAAATATGCGGCGCAGAGCTGCCGATAAATGCCCATTCTGCCTTACTTCTCTGTCTTCGTCATTCATTGGGAAGGCTTTTTTATTGAGTCCATGATGCGATGACCAGCTGTTTGACACCGCAGTTTCATTGGACCCTAGTTCTATCAGTAAAAGGAAACCACTGTTTAATTGTCATAGGTGTGTTCTAACTTATATACATCGCTTATATCCGACTATTTTACGGATGGGTTTCAGTGCCGCCATATTGGGCTGTTAACCTTCGTGTTTTGCATCTTTGACAACTAAATGAACAGTGTTACGGTAGACGCATACGCACGGAAACGGTTGAGTTGGTGCATACGATCTTTCACGGCCTTATTAATTCACGTCGCAATATACAAAAACAAGAAAACATCGGCTTAACAGCCCGAGATGGCGGCGCCCAGATGTCTTACGGAAAATAGTCTGTACTTCGCGGAAAAATAGCGGCTGTGCATTGCCTAGAAGTGCGTTGACGCTGGCCTAATTTCGCATACACAAGTGAAAAGGAAGAAAGAAGAATTTATTTTTTCTTCGCTGTCTTTACTGAAAAAGTAAGCAAGGGCAAAAGGCCTCGAGACCTTACTGAAGCTGCTGTTCCGTTAAAAGCTTTCGGGGGCAGCGAAAAGCGTACTCGTACCACAAAAGTTAACACATAAACGTCCGTTTTGCGGTATACATAACAAAGAAAAGCAACATTGTCATCAATATTAGATAAATATCAGACGTAAAATATATTATGTTATGACAAGTGGGTACAGTTTCTAAATTATGTACGCTGTTATAAAACAAAAAACATAAATTACAAAATCGTAGTATACCACTTCAAAATCAGGTGCCAGTTAAACACTGGAATTCCACAGGTTTCAAGTATTTAAACAACGTGAAAAGCATGTAAAGTTCCGTAAGTGAAAATCAACAAAAATTTGCTATATATAAATTACAGTACTCCTTGAATATATAAAGGAAAGTGGAAAGAGTCATTTCTATTAGATATTATTTTCAATGAAGAAGAGCTTGAATGATATTTTTTCCGTTAGCATATATTGCACTGGGTAGTTGCTAAGCGAGTTCAGGAGGGGCCATGATCTAGTTAGTTACATGTTGTCGGCCATAAACTGGTTCTCGTCCGCGTAACTTGAATAGCTTTCCCGCGTAATGGATATTTGAATTTTCAGTTGTGACCCATATACATGAAAAAAAGGTTTGCTTAGCTTATATATAATGTATTAACTTGTGATATCAAATTTGCGAGGCCTTTAGTAGTTCATGTCTTATAAAGAAAAACTCCGTGATGAAGCGTTGCGGCCTTCCGTTATAACTTTTGAAAATCCCCGTGCTATGTTTCGCAATATAATAAATTTCTTGTTTTCTGGGTATATGTTGCGCCCCACTCTAACATACAATAAGGAAGCCTAGAGAAAAGTAGTGAATAATATAGGACTCGATTTTAAGAAAACAGGTATAACCTAATTTACGGAGTTAATGGCTAAGCTGTGCTCTCTGCACAGCTTAGCAATCGCATGGTTTGTTCTATGGTAGGTCCATGATAAGGCAACACATACCCCCGCTCATCAAAAAAAAGCCCCCACCTCCCCGAAGGGAAATCGTGAGGAAATGCGAATGCATTTCGCGCGCGCTTCACTCCATTTATATATGGTGGTTGTGGTTTGAAGAAGGAAAAGGCGCCTAATTTCTGCAGCCCGGTCGGGAGCACGGCGCAGCGCCTTTTTTTTTTGCTTTTTCTTGTTTTTTTAATTTTTTTTATTTATTTTTTTTAATTTTTTTTTTCATATATAGCTCCGCCGAGCTCCGCCGCAGACCGCTTTTAGTTAACGCGCACGCTGCGAATTTTTATTGTTCAACAACGCACAGGAGAAATCTCCCACCGGCACCACCTTGGAGGTCAAGATTCATTGCCATATATACGGGGTGGCCAGTGAACGGTTGTGCAGCGCGAGCAGTCGGTTTTTTCAACCAAGAAACTCGCTAGCAGACGCTGCCTGTGTCGGCGTCGCCAGGCGAGAGAGGGAGAGGGGGGGAGCGTAGGAGAGGAGAGAGAGGTGGGGTGCGCATGCGCAGTGGGAGTGTGGACGCTGCGGGCAGAGATGCATAGAGAAGAGAGGGGGGAGTGTAGGAGAGAAGAAGAGAGGTGGGACGCGCATGCGCAGTGGGGAGTGTGGACGGCGCGGGCAGGGATGCCTAGAGGAGAGAGGGGGAGCGTAGCAGGGGAGAGAGGAGGGGAGGCGCATGCGCAGTGAGGGTGTGGTTGCCGCGGGGAGGGATGCCTAGGGGGAGAGAGAGGGAGAGAGAGGAGATTTTTTATTTATTTTTTTTAAAGGGTTTGCGCATGCGCAGTAAGGGCGGTCACGCCGTACACCACCACCACCGGATTAAGCTTCGCCATAAGATGCTTCACATCTAACACCTGCCGGCGCGCACACCTCCTCAACCTATCCTCCTCCTCCTCCTCCTCCGCGGACAACGCCAACGCCGCACAACGCCAACGCCGGATGCCTGACATAGCCCGACTATGAAATGCATTCGCATTTAAAATGATCGATTGTAAAACGCAGAGATATTTGAAATAATGACATGAGTGCGTAATAGCGCTAAATTCTGCATCAGAGGACGACGCCAGTAACGGAGATCAGGCGTGTCTTAAGCCGGGCAAGCACTGCTTCGCATTAAAAAATAAAAGTTATAATGAAGGTATTTAACAGAGAAGTTGTTTACGGAGAGCCTGTGACGTCGGCATTTTATTTCATTTCATTTATTTTACCCTAACTCACACATAGTTTTACAGACGGGAGTGGCGTAAATTAAGCAAAAGCAAACAAAAAATTCAAAAATTAGAACAATTACAATACATATGAAGATACGATGTTAGGCTAATACAACTGAATTGCGAATGTAGGTACGATACATAGTAGTAGACAAATCATATATATATATATATATATATATATATATATATATATATATATGCTTCACGCGTCATCAAGTAAGGCATTGTGTACGGTGGAAGAGAACAATTCATGATGGTCATGCTAAAAAAGGTCACGGGATCAGGATGGGGAAGAGGGGGTCTGATGAGAGGGGAAAGAAGGGGGGGGTCACGTGACGTGAAGCTTACGTAAGGCGAGGTATTCAGAAAGATTAGTGAGAGGGAATCTGTTGCTCCTGAAATGGCAAAGAATGGACTGGGGGGTGAGAGGAAAGTACTTAGCAGAAATAGAGAACAGAGTGTGGTAACCAACGCCGACAAGAGCAGTCTACTGAAACTAAAGACCTGATGTGGCTTAGATAAACAGCAAAATAAAAGTAACTCGACGAAACTAAAGAATGGGCATGAAGGGACCGAATGGAAGGGGCAACTGCTTAGCTCTCCGACGGCTTTAACACTGTGTAGGAACTGGCTACAGTTTTTAACACGAAAGTGTATTATGCTGGGGTCCACCAAGACGTCAGTGACGTATTTCCGTCACGGAAGTGGCGTCCATGACCTCTCGGTTCGCGACACCAGATGCCCGGCACGCTATTTACGGCGCCTCGGTCACACACTCAGGAGGCTTTACAAACGCGCCTTTTTGTTCTTTCCTCGCAGCCCGGTGTACGTGCTAAGAATGGACAACCCGGCGGACATCGGGGAAGACCGCGACAACGCCGAAGTCCACTTCGCCGGCTGGAGGCAGCGATTCGAGGGAAAAATCGTCATCATATCCTCCATCGTGGTCGCACTGCTGATAGGAGTCGCCGTGTGCTTCGTCTTCGGAACGAGCTCGGTAGGTGTTGTGCAACGGTGCACTGATGCATTGTCACAGAAACTATTACTTACGTCACCTCACTACGAGGCAGTTGAACAATCTACAAAATAGTACATGGCAGTCTTACAAGAATGGGGTGGACTTGACTAAGCCTCCTAGAGCACTGCACGGGCTCGGGCCTACCCGAAAACCCGGGCCCGGCCCGGCCCGTGGGCCGGGCCGGGCCGGGTAAAGTAGGTTTCACGGCGGGCCCGGGCCGGGCTCGGGCCTGAAGCTCCGGGCTTAGGGCCGGGCCCGGGTTTGAGATGGCGGGCTCGGGTCGGGCCGGGCCTGGACTTTTCTCGATTCTTAAAGAGACACGAAAGTGAAACATTGTGCAGTGTCTAAACCACTGTGCCAGCACAGTGGTTTAGACTAATAATGTGTATTCTGAGAATTTGAATATCATTCCTTTCACCACCGTAAGTTTATTCAGACAGGAAAAAAATCAAGACCAAAGTTCCATTTTATAATTTCGTGCTGTAATCTCCGCGCGTGGCGTCACGGGTTTCAAACTGTATTCGTCGTATTTTGGGGGCACTGGATCTTCAAAATTTCTTGAAACGTGGTATGTTAAGTTTATGGGCTACTCAGAGGTCAATTTACTTCATTTTTACCGATTAGGATCTACATTGGCCCCAGTAGACGCCGTCAGAATCTATAACGTGACGACTTATGCTGCGCGAATTTCAAGGTGGCGTCGCCACCCGCATTTCCGCGCTTACGAAGTCTTGTCACGGCGAGCGTGGTTACTTTGGAATTGTAAAACAGTAATATACTGATAATCAAAAAAATATTTTTCTCTTTAGTGGCCCTTTAAGTTTATGCCAGAGAAATTGCTCATACATATATGTTTCACATCTTATCTCGAAAAAAAATGGTTCTTTTTTGTGGGGCAAGCTATTTGGAGTTATATGATGGACAAGTACTGAACTTCTTTTCCTTCTTGCATATGGGGCTACTTGATTTATCTGAAATGGGCGAGCTAAAAGTAAATAGGCCAGACGCTTACATAGTTAACATCTGGCTATTCTGGGCTTTATTCGCATTCTTTATTATTTTGTATCCCAAATGGTATTCTGTGATCACAGTAATTAAGGTAATATAATAAATTTATAACTTCTCATCGCAAGAGCTCTAAAGCTGGGAAACGATTTTGAATATTCCAGCCCTCCACTGAAACGAAAGGACTACACGGAGTCTCGTTACATAGGATCCCTATAAAGGCATTTGTTTTCCGTGGCTCTGTCACGGCTCCCAGTGGTCATGTCACGCGAGATGTACATGTACAGCCTGCCTTGTGCGCCCACATTGTTAGCGTTTGAGCTTTCGTCTTGTTCAGCTATAGCAGGGGTCTCAAACTCGCATCATTTAACGGTCTGCATTCACGAAAATTTAGTCCCGCAAAGGCCAGGGCAAGGGATAGGAGGGGTGGGGGGTGCGGAATAGGTTGTACCAAATGTCACCTGATTTTGTCATTTGAAATACATTTCCCATATCTCATATATCGGTCATTTCTGAAAGGTATTTTGTGACGTGATTCTAACAACATATTTATACCTATCTCCAAAATGACTAAAATCTGGACACCGATTCTGAAATATAGACTTTTCTTTCACGGCTATGTATGAACGCATGGTGGACGCATGGGGTGTCTGACAAGAAAATGCTTTAGACCTGTCATGCCTATGTAGCTTAAGGAAGTACTTATAAAGAAAAAAAATCGGACAAAGGCAGCCGTGTGCGGGCCGCGGGCCGCGTGTTTGAGACCCCTGCGAGAGATACATGATACTGCCGCAACAACGTTGGAATGTGCAGGAATAACACAGGTCCATTAAACAAGGCCTCGGGCAAAGTATATTTGCTTACGAAATGCCTGGCTTGAAAAAAGACAATTACGAATTCCGTGCCATGTGATTGATGTCCCTTTACCTCGAACCATATGAGTAAGCGTAGAAAAGCTTATTCGCGCCAGGTATTACCAAACTGGAACAAACCCTGAAAATAGATCGAGATCTCTTCGTCCTCCTCCTGTCAGTCGTATAGTCTAATGACCACCTTCTATACCAGTGCAACATCGTAACCATTACCAGTACACCATTATAATATGGGAGAAAAAAAAACAAGAGAGCGCGGTGCAAAACATGCATAACATACACTGCTGAAAACTGCACGGAGAAACGCTCAAAGAGGAGTTTTATAGATGGCATTGAAGACCGGCGCGACGTTCGGGAACGACAGAAATGAAGGCAAGAGCTGGACACCTATGTTCATTGTGCAGAAGTCCGCAGAGACGTTCTAAATTTGCTCCAGGGGTGGAAGTTAAAAGCAACGACTGGCGACGCCTTCACAATTCGCAAGGCAGATGTACTCCCCTGCTAGCGTAAGCAGTGCAAGAAACTTTAGGGCGTCAGGATATGTGATGCAACAGCGCATAATTTGATTTTTTGCTCAATGACATGTGAAGAAACAAGCTGTAAAATATGCCACAAACAACTGCTAGAGTGTATAGTATACTAGCAGCGGTGGGATAGATGAAAAAGAATGCTATGACAAATAATTTTTTCTTCGTTTCGGCTGCTTATACGTATATCTAAAAGTACACGTGGTGCGCTCGGTTGACTATAATTTTTGTCTATGTTAGTGCAGTTACAAGAACGTAACGAATTTTGCTTTCCTTCTCTATTTCTCATGCTGTGGCAAGGGGCTACTATGCTGAAGACAGGCGCTACATATCATGAAAGGTGCACGATTGGCTTTGTCGTTAGAGCATGCTTTAAATTTTAATTCACCGCAATGTAAACAAAGGGAAGAGAGCGTTCTGTTCCTTGTGTCCTCTGGTTTTATTGCGCGATGTATTAAAACTGAACTTATGCTGCAAATCACTTTCCTTGCTACAATATCTGCGGCGAAACGCTCTTGATGATCCCCGTCGTTGACGTTTCGGCACCCAGAACGGGAGCCTTCTTCACAACGATTGTGAACAAGGCTCTCATTGTGGGTCCCGCAACGTCAACGCATTTTTACTCCCTTGTGGTCGGTGTCCTCGTCTTTTTATTCAATGATTCTTCCGGACCAGACGGGTGTCCGTCCAAGCCATGATTGCATCCCCATAGTGTTTGCAGAAAAAGTTAGTACAGTGTACCACTGCCAGAAAGCATTCATTGCATCAAGTATATCAGCTCAGCTGTTTTCACCGTGAGCCCCTTTTTGCAATAAATAACCATAGGCTAAAGTATAATTTTTAGCGAAGCATGCACCACCAAAGCGTAGATATATCATATATGTCACTTAAAACACCTTGTCGATTTCGTGTTCGGGCGACAGCACATAGATTATTGGCTCGGGCCTCGGTCGGGCCCGATCTGCGGTCGGGCCGGGCCGGGCCGGGTAGGCGAATTTTTTCCTCGGGTACGGGCCGGGCCCGGGTCTCGCTTTGAATCACCGGGCCGGGCTCGGGCGGGTAAGTTTAAACAACTTCCGGGCCCGGGCCGGGCCCGGGCCGAATATCGCGGCCCGTGCAGTGCTCTAAAGCCTCCTGTCCTTTTTCCCATTTCGTAAATCCATGACTTCACGAGTTTTCATTGTGGAGCCTGAAACTTTGGAACTTTTATTCGCTCCACCAAGCGATTTATTCTAGTCAAGTCCTCTCATAACAAAGCCACCTGAGATATCATTCTGGCATTCTAAAAGCCCACAAGAGTTTGCAATCCGCTAATATTAAAGAAAAAAGTAGAGCACTTTGACGAAAGACTAGTGAAGTGCAATTTAAGTGACGGAAACGTCTTTCATTAAAAAAAGCTGCTAGAGAAAATGTGGCACTAGAAATTAACTGGTCAGCGGAGGAAGAAATAACTTGGTGGAGAACATTGCGCAACGCAACGTGTATTGGCAAGCGAACGCCATAGAAAGCCTCAGTGTCGGCCCAACACATCAGCTTTGAGAGGCAGAGTGTTGGCCAAGTCTGCGCGTAGTCGTTGTTATAGCTATGGTTGTACTGCACGTGCCTTTTGGTGTGGGAATCACCTCTTGGGCCGATACTAGGTTTAGCTTCAGTAGTACGGCGTGATGCTCTATTCAAATTTTTTTTTCATCCTTTATGAATCTATCATTTCGATACGAGAAGCACAACGGCAACTCGACGACACTCCGGCAGCGGAGTGAAAGCGCGCCAGGCCTCTTAACGTGCTTGCTTTCACATAGGGGAGCCTTGCGGAAGCGCGCAGATTGTGTGAACGCGCGTGCTTTCACGTGGGACAGTCTTAAAGCCCTAACCGCATGCACGCGTTAAAGCGCGTCAGCGTGCGACTTGCCCTTTTCTCAAGCGTGCCCTCTCCCTATGGAGGGAGAAGGCGCGCAGCTTCATGTAGCTGCACGCCCTTTCTCTTTCTAAAGAGAAGGTGCGCCGCGCTCTGACGCGCTTGTTCAGATCATGTGGCTGGATTACCATACGCACTGTTCAGATCATGTGGCTGTATTACCATACGCACAGATTTCGAATACCGCCAATGAAACATTGTTACCATCTTTATTTGTGGTTATCCGGTGTAACATATGTTCTCGGATGACGCCGCTCGGGCAGGCGTGTAAGCGACGTTGCACCAGAAGCTGGGTCGTCCACTCGTTATACGAAAGCTGTCGCACTAGCCAAATGTACGTTGTTCGCTTTGAAAAAGTTCATGGTTTAGTCTTACATACAATCAGCCGCACGACTGACACACGCAGTGCAGCACATATTATTTATAGCTGCTTATCTGCTCCAGCTAATGCACCATATTTTGCCGTAATCGCTGCTTGCGCTACAGGACAGTATCAGTGAAAACTGCCACTAGAAAGGACATGACGTCATTCCACCTGTATACCCCTAAACAGTCTCGATATTCTCCCAGTGAAGACGATTGCCGGAACGAAGTCTTGCATGGGACCCATTTTATACCGACTCTTACAGCTTCTCCGGCACATAACTTTTACTACTTTTCCTCAACGGCCCACTCTGGGCTTACTTTTGTTTACGAGAACAAAAATACGGCCGAGTTCGTTCAAAGATAGCGCTCGTCTGGCTTTTCTGATCCTTTTCGCGTCACTATCTTTTGCGCTGCTTTGCTCTATATAAATTGCATAATTGCTTTCATTTGTTTTATTGCCCATATTGGCGAAGGTATCCTCGCGCTAGTGCTATTCGTAAATTAAGGCAGCCGGGAAAATCAAATAAAAAAAGTTTGACGAAAGCAGTGCTTTGCAAATAAGATAAAGTACATTCATGCAATGGTTGAAACTATTCGTAACCATTATATGTGGTGTAAAACGCCACTGGTGGAAGTTGTTTCATGAGAATCTTTAGCACTTCTTTGGTCTATTTTTATGGTTTTTCAGCATTCATGAAAGATCATACGCAGAGCGATCTGTTTAAAGCTAAGGATGTCTATTTAAAGCAAGTACTGAGGTGAATTAATTGTTAACAGACTTCGTAGAGCAGATATTCGGTAACGTGGTCGTGTCCGCATTTACTTTCCTTGTATGTACTGTCGCGCTAAGTACACCTGGCAACACGGGAGTGCGTGGCCTAACGAATTTGAACAGCACCCACGTCGCCTACTAGCCCTTATGTTCACAACTGAACATTGCTGTTTCACTACGGGATGATTCCAAATATGGAAATATCATTCAATTTTGTAAACGTGGCCAAGTTGGAAGAATGCGCAAATTGTTGAGCTTGCGAGGCCTACGTGTTTCCCCGTAGCAAGTCATACTCGGCGCGAACGCACATATACGCTGCAAATGCGTTTTACTTATCGTGCGTTTCTTGTTGGTTCAATGCAGAAGGCGAAGACATCCTCAGGGTCCCACGAGCCCTTGACGGATTTCACGGTTCCCACTGCTCTGACGTCGGCGAGGCGGCAGGTGAGTCTTGGGTGCGGACGCCATTGTATTAATATACTCTCACATGTCGGAGCAATATGTACAGTTGAAGTATCGAGCAATATGCAGTTGTTAACTTATCACACGTTTAGAAGCTTTCTCTGGTTGAACTCTCTTCACTGGTCAAGGATATTATTTCCCTGTACAAGCAGGTGGAGTCGTCAGAAAATGTCGGTTTCTCGATCCGCATGACGTAACGCTCCACCGTATGATACACTCAAATGCCTTTGTATTGCCCTGCTGAGCGTGGCCTCCGTGATCGTACTCAGATGCTGTGGTGTCCAGACATGATATAGTGCCGGCGATAGCCTAACACACACACTCTGCTACGCCCTTTAACCAATACATTCCTGAAAAGAAAATGTAATCAACGTGACTGGAAAACATAACGAAATGAATAGCATTTTTTTTCATGTTCTCTCATAACGCAGCGTATTCTCTCCGCTGGGGACAGCACCCATAGCAGTGTCGTGTACGTCCCTCGATCTTTTTATTCTCTTAACGCTGCACACATGGCAGTCCGTCAATTTCTAAGAGTCGCGGCGTGTTGGGTGAGGTGCGTCGAAAACAGCTGTCACCACGTTTGCGAAAACGCCGCGAAAATATGCATAGGTGGACGAGGATTCTTGTTCTTAAATAAGTTCTGGTCCCGTGACAAACTCCAGCATAAGATGGAACAATAATCGCTTTAATGAAGTATGGAGGATATATTATATTGAAAAAAAATAAATAAAAGAAAACATGTGATTCTCTTAACACAAACTCTTCACATTAACACGAACTTCGCGAAAAAGCAAAATGGACTGTGAGCATTTGACTAATCCACAGGAGAGAAACGTTATATAATTGAAACTTATTCTCGTTAGGGGGAAAGGCTAAAATCTTATTATTGTGGAAAATATTTAGCAGGTTGATAATCTGAAGAGACCAAGCCACATTAGAGTTGCGCCATGTCGGACCCCAGGGTGGCTTCATGATAGCTTATTTGCATTATAATCACATACATATCACTATTGTTATAGCCGCATAAAAACGTCTGCTTAGCGGAGATTCGAGAGGCCACGCAGTCGTAGCATTGTCAGGCAGTACATACGCTGTATGTGAATACGCTATCAGACGAACGTTGTATAATCTGGACCTTTTTTTTTCTTTAAACAAAAAGGAAAAAAAAAAGAGTAAATACGTCTTAAAGTACAAGCTATGTTATGCTTTTAACTGCATTCTTAGATGTATCCGGACATTAAGAATGTACAGACATACGGTGGTTAAGGTCTAGTTTGAACGAAATGTCCGATAACGTGGCCATTTGAAAGAAGGCCTTTCACATATCTCATGTATGGATCATTTATGAAAGAGATTAGACATCAGGGTTTGAGAGCCATGTCGATACCGATCTCTACAATGACTAAATCTGGACGGAAGTATAGAGTTTTTCCTTCGCGGTTATGCTACAGTCCACATTGAAGATCTGAAAATCTGGACTGAAGCATACAGTATTTGCTACGCTTGTGTGTAGCTTTCCCGAACATAGCGTGCTACCGAAGCGGATTAAAGAGGCTACGTAGAAATAAGCGCGTGGTTGAACCTTGTGCGTAAAAACTTGTCTCTGATGAGAGATAAATGGAAGTGCATGCGGCGGCGAGATTAAGAGCAACTCACTAATATTCACAGCTTCGCTTTGTGGGTACCGATCACTGTGTCACGTTATTTGTCATAAGAACCCAGATGATTAATGCCAAGCTTATGTTGTGCCGCAGGCGGAACGACACCACAACGACCTCAGGGTCCATCGCATGAAAACGGATGTGTCGAAAACGCGCTTTTGAACGCAACCCCGACTTTTGTTGTCCATCTTTACTTTCTTTTTTTTTTTCGGCGCGTGAAAAGCGCTCACCATGCCTCATATGTTCTACATGTTAATGAAAGCGTACGAGGGCTGCCAGCGATCGGTTCCCAAGCAGGGAGGAAAAGTCCTGACAGTCTTTTGTCGCGAGAAAGGAGCCCGGAAAAATATAGGGGGGGGGGGCGGAGGCTGCGTGGCGCTGGCAGTAAATGCGTCCTCTGATTGAACGGGTTTGTTGCCCGCAGTCGTGCGCACCGTAATACGCATCTTTTCAGGCGATGAGCAGATGGCTCATAGCTTCGTGCGTGCGTGCTCCAATCGCCAAATGTGCCGTGAAGCTGCAGAGGGCACAAAGGTCACTTTGCTCTCGGCAGCGGCAGCGTTTCCTAAAGGAGAAAGCTACGAGCCTTATTTCTGTAACATTCCACTTTCTTGTTATCAAATTCATTGCTTCTTTCACTCTGGCGGCGACATCATGATTTTTTTTTTTGCATTACCGCATGTCTTGCTGATCCTGAAAAAAGTATTAGTAAAATTTACCACACATAATGAACGCACCTCCAAATTAGCCTCGGTCTTCTGGAACACAAAGTCCGTTCGTTACGCCATAAAATGCGGTATGGGAATCACGCACAGCATATATACGTTTTTACAAAGAAAAACGTTCGCTTTAAGACGCAGGAATCGCAGCTCGAAGCCGAAGGCACCGCGACGGGGAGCGGAGGTCCTGAGAATGCGTCGGTGAACTGGAGCACCTACAGCCGGCTCCAAGACTCGACGGTCACGACGACCTTTGACTCGTCCACTGGAGGGAACTGCACCACGGCGACCCCTGAATGAAAATGCCACCGTGACGACGCCCTTAGACTTCACGCGCACTTCGCAAGCTGATAACACTTAGTGAAAACATGTAACGAAAGAATAAGAAAGTACGATTACAAAATAACTCACGAGGTGTCGGACTGCAGTCGGTAATACTTCTTTGGTGAACGAAAAAGGGCTTTATTAATTTGGGGTGAACTAAATTCACACGAATACATGTGGCGTCTCCGATAAATTGGAGTATATATTTTGGCTAGACACCTCCGCAGAAGGGCTGCCAGCGCCAAGAATGAAACCTAAATCCTCCAAGAATGTAACCTAAATCGCAGAATCAGTGTTGTTTTTCCGTTTCTTTCGTTGCACAAGAGGCAAAATTGTCGATAGATAACGTCGGCGATATCTTTATTCACGTGAAATAATGAATTGCACTGTATTTTGATAATCTTCAGTAAAACAATCTAATTTGATTAGAATTAATGGCACCCTGTCTCCTTTTATCAGTCAGAACGCTTGACATACAAGTACAACAGCTTTTAATACTTACATCGTACTCGAGCCTTGAAGGCGTGGCGCCGGTACAATAAATAGTTTGGAGCCGTTCCACTCTAAAGGTGGATGACCAGCCGAGCTCGTTAGCACAATGGTGACACAGAATTTCGAATGTAAGAATCGGGGTTCATGCTGGAATCGAACCGAGCCATTATGGGGTACCAGTCAAGCGTTCTACCACAGAGCTACTCTAGTACTTCAATCTGTTCGCAGAAATTGCGGTGTCGGCGTCGCTGTTGTTGTTGTGAGCGAAAAATCGGCGTTGTCCGTGAGCCATTATTCGAGATAGATGCAAGTAAATAAATCATAAAAAAAATCTTCGCTCCGAGTGAGGTTTATACCCAGGCCTTCTGCCTGGCACGAAGATGTTCTACCACGGAGCCACGCCAGTGCTTGATACTGCTTCACGAAAAAAGTTATAAGACTGTCATATAGTGGGAGGAGTCTGCTTAACGCAAGTAATATTGCCGGCAGAGTCGTGTAAATCGCACAGTGCTTCAAAACATGTGGAATGCGCACCGGGTCTGTGGTTTAAAGCTCCCCACCCATTGCAAAGTGCCGCTGCTCAGGTGCGCGTGGAACCTTACGGACGTGTAGGGGGTACTTCGGCAATTCTCAAAACGAAACGTTACGGCGTAGGGGGCACTTCTCAACTGTACTTGCAGTAGGCATTCTCGAATAGTTTCAAATTTCGTTGCTGCTCGGCTGAAGACGAAGCGCATGGCGCGCGATTACGCTCTCGCGTTCTACTCTCGAAGGCGAAACTCAAGTGCCCTCCAAGTTTTAAAGGGGTAGCTGTTTAATTTAGCCGTAACTTGTGCGGCCTACAGGTATATTTCGAGCGGCCTACACGAAAACTATCGCCATAAACGGGCATGTGCCACAGAAATTGGTTAAATCCCACTATTCGCCACTGGTCCCCTGAAAATGAAGAAAAAGAGTTTGGCTGATCCCAAGTACCATGGGAATCGATGTTATGCGAAGCATGCGGAGGCAAGGTGACTGGGCTATAATTTTTGTATTGAGCGAAACGTCACGCAAATGACGTTAAAGATATGTACAAATGTTGTACGCACAGACATGTTGAACATATGTACTCATAGGAGTACATATGTAATGTTCATAAAATTAGATAGCCAGCACTGCAACCACACATGACGTTTCACCGACATTACGCCTGCAGAGGGTAGGGTCTTTTTCCAAAGCAGTTCCGAGACCTGGCGTGGGTCTGCGGTAGTATACTTCATTTCCACGCAGATTGCTGGGGTTGGATTCCTGCTGGGACCCTGATAATCATTATTTGCTTTCGTCGGGTCAACGCGGCCAACGTCAGTTTTTCTTAAC